>JBCEWC010002891.1:4398-32327 GCA_038996855.1 Solanum aculeatissimum | reverse complement strand
TAAGAAATAGGAGGAAAAATAAAAGGAAATATTGCCATGAAATAAGAAAATAGTAATAATATGACACTTTTTTTTTTAATTAATAATGTTTTTAAAGACTTTTTTAAGAAAACGTTTAAATTAGGTTTGTAGGAGTTATCAAAATTTTCCTTTTCTTTGTCTATTCTTTTATTGGAGTTAATTTTTTTTAAAATTTTCAGTATTTTCTTAGGCTTTTTTTTTATTTAAAAATTTGGTATTTCTCCTTTAAAATTATATGGTAATTTTTATTTTTAGTAATATTAACATTAATTTGCACGAGTAAAATAGAGAATTTTTTTTTAATTGGTGTCTATATAAACAATATGAAGTGTCATTAATTTGCATTCACAGTTGTTCGAGCTAGTTTGATATATAGTATATACGAAAAGCAAGAATTCCACAATTGATCTTTGGAAGTTGAAGGACAAAGAGGATCAACTCGAAGACAGATTGGAGAGATCTGGAGTTCCTAAAAGAATGATATAGCGTTATTTATTTATTTATTTATTACTTGCTTATTTATTCATTACTAGTTATTTACTAGAATGTTTTGGTTCTACTAATTTCATAGATATAAGTTTAGAAATTTTCAAGAGTGAATTCCCTAAATTGTCACTCAAGTTTTGGAGATTTCCTTCAAATATCATTTTTGTTTTATTTAAGATTAAAAGATCATTCATATATCACTAGTGAAATCTCACAAGTCGAGTCTGGAGAGGGTAGGATGTACGCAGATCTTACGACTACCTCTTAGAGATAGAGAAGTTGTTTTCAAAAACTCCTATTTCCCGTACACAGATCTGGAGAGGTAGAGTATACACAGATCTTGACACATTCACCTACATGAATGGCATAATTAATACTATTCAAGAACTCAGGTTTACATATGGTAATAATAGTACATAATAGATTAGTTGGAAATGTAACATCATATGACAGAGACCAAAATGGTCCAAATACATGGCATCCAACTTCCCCAATAAAGTCTGCAAGAGTTAGAAACAATGGAACTTCATAGGGTCTTTCTGATAGTCCGCATCTTTACAAACATGTCTATTTCGAACACATCTCTTCTAGAGCACCTTGTTTTTACTAGTTAATCCGTAGCCGAATGGAAAGAGAGGTTCATAGGAGTTCTGTTCTTGATGCAGGGGTAATTGATCTACACTTTTAAACCATGCCATAGGGAGCCTTCCATGGAATTCAAAATCTCCGAAAATGACATCAGCGATACCAGATCCCTCAGTGCCTGGTAACCAAGCAGCAACGAAGGCGTCCATTTTCTCCAGAACTGAAGGCTCTATATATAAAGGTCTTCCGGAGATCAATATCACCAACGTTGGAACTCTGTCTGCGACCAAGCTTATTAGTTCTTCTCCGCCAAGAGGAATTCTGAGGTCTTGGCTGTCTCCACCGCTTTCACAGTAGGGAGGTTCACCAACAACTACAATGGAATAAGAGAAGTCTTGACTCGCAAAAGTGTCTGGTGACGGATTTTCCTCATATACCACTTCTGTTTCCCCTCCGACAGCATCTCTCACAGCTTCCAGAATTGTTGTACCTACAACAAATTATCCATTATAAGTAGCAATCGACTAAATTATACTTCAGAGATGAGTTACTTACCTCCTAAATTATCTTACTAGGGGATTTCAATAAAACATGCATTATGTTATCATCAGCCTATTGAGAAAACTGAGCGTATTGTCAAAAGGACTCAACACATGTCCAATCCTAATACTCATCTTATTGAGGTTCCTAAGGGAAGCCATGTGCACTAAGAATACATGTTTTGAGCAGGGTCTGCAGAAGGACCAGATTACATTGGGTGCATTGAGGTTCCTAGTACATCAAAATCTTGGCGCAAGGCTAACAAGAGTACACACTAGCTTACACTATCTATGTTATACAAAATTATGCTATCAGCCAGCAATATAAGGCATTTATGACATTATAGCTTACGATTTCTTGCCAGAAAACAAACAAACATACAGGGTTTTTACAAATCACCAACAAGAAATGGAAGCGGAACTCTTGAAATATTGTTCCTAACCTTAACTTGTGGTAAATTAGAGAACCATGTAAGAAAGAAGGAAAGAAGATTCTACTCTAGACTAGAATGCTCTGGTTGTATGAAAGTCCACCAATATCCAAATTTACAGAGGGGTCTCATGATCGGTTGGTGCTGTGTTCACATTCCCTTGTATTCAATTAATTAAAACCGTAAAACCCACAACATGCGACAACCATTAAGACAAGGGAAAGAAACATCGTAAACAGATTTCTGGTGAACAATTAATTACCTCAGAAAGTAACTGATGCCATCTTTCCATATTACTCCCTCCGTTTCATTTAATATGGTGGCGCTAGGCTGGGCAGAGAGTTTAAGAAAAACAAGATTTTCTATGCATACCAAAAGTACCCATAAAACTTGTGGACTTAAACATGTCATACATTTCTATAGCTCAAAAAGTATATCATTAAGAGAGAAATGGGAAACTTAAAGTTAAAGAGTTTCACGATATAGAAAGGTGACATTGTTTTTCTTAATGTAGTATTAAATATGAAATGGTGTCATATAAATTAGTACAAAGGAAACATTACTTACCAATCGTGATTCTTCCCCCCATTCCTTCCCATGTTTTAGTCCACCCTCCGCATTGGAATCCAAGGTCATCAGCATGTTTTCCTGCTACAAGAATTCTCTTAGCCTTCCTATCTAGCGGAAGCAATGGTTTTGTTACATCCTTTCCATTCTTTAGAAGAACCAATGATTTGCGAACTGCTTCACGTGCTAATTCACGATGTTGCTGAAACAATTATCAGAATGGTAAACACTACTATGAAGCATCTGCATCGATACATGCACATAAACTCCTCTCTCCTCCATTCTTTAAAATGTATAATTTTACTGAACAAACAAAATTAGTGGTATGCATATTGTAAAAACAGGTAAAACAGTATGCCAACTAACATAGTTAAACTTTTGTAAGGGCAATGCAAAACTGTGTTGCTTGGACTCGGGTGTGGGTACCCAATACGGGTGTGTATCTACTATCTAAAGGTCGGACTCTTCATCACATAACTTTTAGGATTTCGGGGTATGGATCCAAGAGCAGATATGGGAACGGGGAATATGTATATTATTATATATAAAAAGTATATATTTTTATTAATTAAAGATATTGAATTAAAGCTAATTAATTCTTTTGTGAACACCTAATGTATAATTCATAAGAAATCTCGTGAAACAGCCAATCAATCTATACTTCACACAGCACCATAGATGAGTTGACCAAATCCAGAGTGACTCCCTCACCCAGACCAATGTCATGTCGACATGGGTGCGGCAAGGATTTTGAAGAGTCCACGCAACATAGATGAAAAGCAGATATTCACTTTGTTGTTGATAAAAAGCAGAATAGTTCAGACAGTAGGTCAAGCAAATAAAATTAATGAAGGGCTTATTTAATGTCAAAATCCAACATAAATAATTTGATAATATCTGTCAAAATGAAGAGCAAGATGGACTTACATTACAACCAACGATATCCAACAATGACCTATCACTCAGAGGGTTCTCAAAAGCTCCGGAAACAAACTTAACTCTCAGGATCCTTTCAACAGCATCATCAATTCTGGTCATTGGAATCTTCCCAGATTCCACAAGACATTTCAAATGATCGAGAAATAATTGATACCGGAAGGGAACCATCACCTGAAAAAAATTTAACAGACAGTAAGAATAGAAATACCTCATGCAAAGACATAATAACTCTCAAAACCAGATTTCATTTACCATGTCAATCCCTGCATTGATTGCTGCCAAAATACTTTGGTCATAGTTAGATCCATGAGGATGGAAAAATCGGTCAAGTGCTTCGGAGTCAGTAATGACAAAACCCTGCAAGAGTTAGCATTCAATTCTTGCAATGTATGTGATCTTCAAGCAAATCATATTCTAAGAAACGAACTTGACAAACAAATAGAGCATGAGTTCATAGCATTTCATTCAAATCGAGGAAAAGTAAAAATAATCAATAACCAAATTCCATGCAAGTGATGCAACCAGATTCAAATTAAAGAGCGAATTTGTTTCTCTCATCCCCTTAACTACTCCTTCATAAGTTGAACCAAAATCATCAAAACAAGTTTTTACCTTTTACACTTTTGGCTTGGTGAAGTTTTAACCAAGTAGAACCAACTCCAAGAGACATGAACTTTTCTAGCACTTGGTCCAAGTGAACTATAGAGCATTAAGAGAACAGGCAATCCTTACCTTAAATCCGAGCTTCTCTTTCAAAACTTCAGTAAGAAGGAAGTGGCTAGCATGCAGGTGGCTTCCATTCCATTTAGAGTAGGATGCCATGACCGTGCAAACTCCCTGAGAAATACAGTCAATATAAGGGGCAATATGTATTCTCTCTAGATCATCATACGATGATATGGTATTTCCCTCATTTATACCTCGGTCAGTACCCCCATCTCCAACGAAGTGCTTTGCACATGCAACAACCTTGTCTCTGGAGTAAAATGCATCAATCAGTCCAAAGAGATCCTTTCCAGTAATAGAACAAACAACACAAAAAATAGAAACACTATAGAAACATCTGACGAATGATCAACAAAAAAGTGGCACTAGCTCCTTTTCAATTTATGTAGAACTATTTGACTAGGCACAAAGCTTAAGAAAAAAAGGAGAACTTTTAAACTTGTGGTTAAAACAGACCTTACATATAGCCATAAATCATTTCATTAAAGATAAAAGAAGAATTGTAAAGTTAAGTTGTTTCTAATTACAGAAACATGACATTCTTTTTGGGACGACTATAAAGGAAAGGTGTGCAAATAAATTGGAATGGGAGGAGTAATAGCGAAGAGACGCTTTTCAACGTTGAACTTTTTTTCAGTTACAGGTACATTTCTACTTGTTCTTCCCTAAAGATTTGTTTTTTCGCTGAAAATTGAATACGTAAAATAGCATTAGAATGTACATAAGACTTAAGAGTATAGGTTGTAAAACACAAGGGAAATACATTTTATATTCCGAGAAGTGCATAAAATTTTGGAATTTGTATTACGGCAACTTTTACTACCTCCCAGCTAAAAAAGGATAGTTTTTTGTGTATCCAGGGGGTGGCTGCCCTTGCAAGCCTGTGACTATTGAGGTCAACTTCCTAATAAGTTCGGTGTCTTCACCATAACTTTCATAGCATCTTCCCCACCTGGGATCTCTACATACCTGTTTCACATTATTTAAATGAAGTCGTCAAGTACACCTCAAGATAATAGAGGTACAAAGAGATAACAACTGGAGAGATATTGCTTATCATCAGCTTGGTACTATGTAGTTTCTCTTTATCAATATACAAGCTACTAACCTTCTCAGAAAAAAAAAAAACAAGTACTACTACTAGAGAGATTGCAGTTACGAGGAACTGGAAACATAACAACCTTCTCCAAGAATTCCCACAAAAAAAATGGCAAATCATCTTTTTCTTGTCTCAGTTGGCAACATACTACTCCCTCTACCTCAATTTGTTTGTCCTACTTTCCTTTTAGTCCGATCCAAAAAGAATGCCTCTTTCTTTTTTTGACAACTCTTTGATTTCAACTTTTCACATGGTATATTTAAAGCCACAAGATTACAGGGCATTTTGGTACATTCTACATATCTTTAGTTTAAGACCACAAGATTTAAAAGTCTTCTGGACTTTCTTAAACTCCATTCCAAGTCAAAACTGGACAAACAATTTGAAAAGGCGGGAGCAATTAAGAATTCACATGATTCAAATTTTAAACTTTGATGCGACAATTAGGAGTATCCATTTTCTGTTTTGCTCTTAGGGTATATAGTTCCACTGTAATTTCCCCTTTCCTTTACTTAATTCATCCATGAAATCAATCTAAAACAAAGACAATAAAGGGACAAGTAGCACGTTTAACTTACAGCAACGCAGGGAGCAAAAGTATAGTTAATGCCACAAGCCCTGACTTCAAGAGCAGTCACGATTCCAATCTTCTGAGCCAAGTCTGCATCTCTGCTCGACATTTATCTAATTTAGGTATTGGTCTTAAATGCCAGTTATTATCAATAAAAAATTGGTAATAAAGATCAAAACTTGACATAAATTCAACCTGGTGGCTCCAAGGCCCACATTTTGTGGAAATATGGTGGCACCATAGACATTGTTATTTCCATGAATAGCATCAACTCCATAAAGAAGCGGAATCCCAAGCCTTGATCCCAATGCAGCCTTTTGAAATCCATCAACCATATCCGCCCAAGCTTCCGATGGGGCATCCTCAAATGGCGCACTTCCTCCAACACTAAGTATACTCCCTGCTCCACGAAAAAGGTTCAACTAACTGTAAGTCAATCAATAAGTCTCAACCCCAGAACATCTTAGGGCCAGGCATAGAATCCTCTATGCCTGTTCCTTTCCATTTCCTCTTATAAGTGTTCTTTAAGTCCCAATTTTATCCTAAATAGATAACTAGTTTAATATCAACCAGCTAGTATCACTTAAAAGATCATTTATATAAGGATTCGCCGAATCTCACACTTGTCCCTACACATGGATAACTAGTTTAACCCAACTACTTAGGAGCACCTAACTGAATCCTATATACCCATCTGCTCTATTCAAGTCCATTTCATTCCAATGCTAAACAAGGGGTTAACTAAATCTCACACTAATCCAACTAATTAGTACCATCTTATTTATTATAAGGCAGTTACAACTTACAACAACAACAACGTGCCCAATGTAACCCAAAAATGGGGTTGGTTTGCGGAGGGTAGAGTGCATGCAAGTCTTACCCCTACCTCGTAGAGATAGATAGACCCTTAGCTTAAATAAAGCTTGCTAAACAGTTTGCAAATGGGGATACAAATACAAGAGCAATAACAACAACAACCAATGCTTATAAGTCAGTTAGTACCGCCTAAATGAATCAATTTATGAGTTTTTGTTCTATACACAGGCATGTGAGAAAATATTTGCACAATCAGGTCATTGCATGTAACTCTACTTAATAATCATTCATTGGTAAGGTATAACAAGTTAACTGTACTTAATAAGCATTCATTGGTAACCTATAACAAATGGTAAGTAACCTCCTGTAACAGGTTAAATTGCACTTCTTGTGTAAAAATCCTTTACCTTGTCAAAATATATAACTTAAACTAATTATTTTTCTCAATTCTTCTTTATCCAGGTTGATTTCATTCCAATACTACATCAATGGTTCTAAATCTCACATTTATATCTACACCAACAACTAATGTAATCTATCGCCTACTGGTGTGGAGCTAGCACTTCGGGCCAAAATAACTTTTATCCAAATTTCATTTCTTGTCTTAAGAAATTCATTGAATATGTATAAATTATTACTCCCTCCGTTTCAATTTATTTGTATTACTTCCCTTTTTAGTCTGTTTCAAAAAGAATGTTTCTTTCCTGTTTTGATAACTCTTTAATCTAACGTTTCATGTGACACGTTCAAGACCAGAAGATTACGGGGCATTTTAGTATATTCCACCAATCTTTAGTTCAAGGGGCACATGATTCCAAACTCTTTTTTGCTTTCTTAAAATCCATAGCAAGTCAACAACAGACAAACAAACTGAAACGAATGGAGTAACTTAGAACTCACTAACTCAAAAAGGACTAGAATCTTAATACATAAACTTCAAATCCCAACTCCACTTCAAATTCACCTATACGAATCATATGCTTTTTAGGTCAAAGAGGAAAACAATAAAAATAAAAGGTTATAAGAGGGAACAAATGGGCAATCCTTTTTTAGTACATTCTAGTATCTTCTTTTTTGCTTTCTTAAAATCCATAACAAGTCAAAAACAGATAAACAAACTGAAATGAATGGAGTAACTTAGAACTCACTAGCTCAAAAAGGACTAGAATTCTATACATAAACTTCAAATCCCAACTCCACTTCAAATTCACCTATATGAATCATATGCTTTTTAGGTCAAAAGAGGAAAACAATAAACACAAAAAGGTATAAGAGGGAATAAAAGGACAGACCTTTTTTAGTACATTCTAGTATCTTCTTTTTTACTATCTTAAAATCCATACTAACTCAAAACCAGACAAACAAATTAGAACCCACCAACTCAAAAAGGATAGAATTCCAATACATAAACTTCAAATCCCGACTCCACTTCAAATTCACCTATATATGAATCATATGCTTTTGGGGGCAAAAGGGAAAAGAACAGACCTATAGAAAGATCAGTGATTACAGAAGGGGTAGCAACAGAGCGTTCGATCTGAGTCATTTGGCCGATTTTTTCTTCCAGTGTCATCCGAGACAGCAAATCTTTCACTCTTTCCTCAATAGGAGCTGATGGGTTCTTGTACAAGACATCCATTTATGCTTTCTTTTACTCACAGTAGTACTAGTAATCAACTAAAAAGTTGAGATTTTTCTTGAATAATAGAAGTTGGGAAAGAATATAAAAGTGGGGTTATTGAGAAAAGAAGAAAATGGTGATCAGTGGAATGGAAGAGTAGCCATTAAAGCTCTCTGGAGTGTTGGAAGGAAGAGAAGGGAAACCAAGAAGAAGACAGAAAGGTGACAAATTTTAGGAAAATAAATAGTTTTTTTTTAAAATTAAAATTATATCAAATAGAGTATTTAAAATGTTTAATTTATAATTTAAATAACATAAGTTTGAAACTTAATATAGTCAAATAGTTATATTTTATATAATTACACGACATAATCTCAACTATGTGACCTGGAGGGTAGGAGAGAGGCGAGCGAGATCGAGAGAGGGAGGAGAGATGCGAATTGTATATGTATATTTGTCAAATTGTATGTATATATCTGTTAAATAATTATATATATGTATAACTTTTATTATTTCAAAATTCTATTTTTATATGCTAATACTTTTAATGATCAATTATAGTAATTTATTTTTTAAAAATATAATTTTATAAAATATATAAATTTTATATCTAATTAACTTTCAAAATTTAAAATGTGCTTAATAAATTAAAACAAATTTAAGTAATAAATAGTATATTTGTTGAATTGACTATGTATATCTATCAAAATAATTATATATATGCAGTTGATATACATATCTATCAAAAAAAATTACGCTATCAAATCACCATCTACATATAAATTTTCATGAAAAATGTGATTAGATAATAAATTACATCCTAAAAATACTATACAACATTGAATTTCCTCTTTGTTACAAATTAATTTGAATTATACATGTTCGAACTCTTCTAAAATATTATCGCATTCATGCTAGGACACATATTAATCGATATTTTTGAAGAGTCCGATGATCATTAATCTTTTGCCTTTTCTTTACTGTTTGTTCTGTCACTGTGTGTTTCCTTTGTTGCTGCAGAATTACCCTTTTTTGAAGATTCTTCACTTGCACTAACAGGAGTGGCTAAAGTTTCATTCTTGCTTGTTGAAGGGGAAGCAGTATTTGTAACATCACTTGACTTTTGATGTTTTGTGGTGTTGTTGGAAGACATCATAGTTGCCTTGTTTGGTGATTCTGTAGACAGTTCTTTGGGTAAGTCCTCTTCCTTCTTGACATCATTGTCTTTATCTGGTTTCTGCACAACAATGTAGATCCAAAAAGGAAATTAAAGTTTCACTATGAAGCTTGAAATCAACGACGAAGTCAGAAATTTCATTAAGGGTGTTAAACCATGTGTCCTACGTGGCATAATACAAGTAAGACGCCAAATAGGACGAATGTGTCTATTTGTTCAAGTTTTGGATAGTTAAAGTATCTACTAGATCATAACGTTAGAGGTCATAGTTGCCAGTTGAAGCCAAGTTAAGGGTCATAGTTATGTATTAGACACATATTTAAGCTATGTACATGTATATACGATGTGATTTACCAGCAAAAGATGTTCAGCTGACCACCCTTGGACCCTATATGATGGAATGAATGTAACAAGTAAAGGACATCTATTTGTGCTTTTGCAAAGAGAGTGTAAGTTTGGTATCTGTGAATTATTGTATGCGTGATAGAATGTGAAATAAGAATACACGTATTTGTAATACACGGATAAGACTTATGCTTCTTTTCGAGTGAATGAATTAATTGGTATTGTGCTTGCTGCTAAGAAAATTAACTGTCCAACTAGGCTTGGCATCGATACGAAGGATTTAACGTATATACTTGCAGTGTAATTTACACAGTTTGTGCTATTTAGCTTGCTGTAGTTGGCTGTCTGCGTTATTTTGCAGATAACTAGTTCAACTTATTATGGATAGTTATGTGTAGTTGACAATAAACGTACCGTTTTAGCATCTGCATGATGAAGTTGGTGTGAAGCAGACTCAACCAACAAAGTTCTAGACATTCTTGGACTTGGACTTTCACCTATTTGTTCCTCCCTATCAAAGTTCAACAGAGGGCCTTGACCTGTTGAGGACTTTGGTTCGAGTACAGACTTTGGTGAAGATGAACAACTCGAGGCTGTAGGGACTTCTCGGATTGTAGATTGTAAGCTGATTGAGTCATGATTGGCAGCTCTCTCCGATGGAATTGCAGGTATCGGATCCTAAGTTACATAAAAACAGACAACAATAATTGATAATTTTATAACAACTTATGATACACGTTCATTATTTTTATCCGTTTAGTATAAAGAACTAATTATGTATCTTTTCTACCTTAAACGAATCGATGTCCAGATAAAGTCTGACAAGGGAATATTGTTTGCATGATGGATTTCAACTTCTATTAGTTAGTTTAACTTGAAGTTGATTTCTCATATGATCACTCGGTTATACTAGAAAGTCACCTTTTTTTAAAATAAAAAAACGGTGAATTTCTAAGATAATAAACTATTAGTTGAGTGACCATCTGAGAAATCAACCTGTTTAACTTGCATAATATGATCGTCGTCAAATGCATTAAATCACCAAACCTTCAGTCTCTTCTGTTCTTCAGAAGTTGAGGAGCCTTCACTTGCTGAGAACTTTGGTTGAATCATGGTGTTTGGAGAGGAAGAGGAAGTAGAGGCAATCGAAACTTGTTCGACCACCAAGCCATGTGGTGTTGATGATGATGCTTGTGAATCATCAAAACTATGGCTAATTGTAGAGAAGACTTCTTCAATAGGCTGTTTACCACCACTATTGCGAAGTGTTTCCAGAATGTCATTTCTAGGGAGAGACTTCAAATTTTCTGCAGACTTCTGTGTCTCAGGATGTGGAACTGAATTTTGCACTGTCGGAGTTCTTAACGTAAGTGTTGAGCTCCGAGAAGTGGTTGGATCACAACATTCAGCATTTACTTCATCTGGCAGCTTATTTTTTAGTCTGCGCCTGTCTACTTGTTGAGCCTCTAAATTTGAACTAGATCCTTGATCAATGGAAAATTTTGGTTGTGATACAGACGTAGACGATGATGTACTAGAGGCATCAAATGAGTGATGTCCTTGTCCAATAGTTGAAAATGCCACATTTTCACTATGTTGCTCGCTGGCACTGTCTAGAACGAGTGCAGCAACGTCGTTCTCTTTGGCTGAAATTGAATTTTCTGTTTCTGAAGGTAATTCAGAAACTTGTAATGTTGAATAGCTTAAACTAATATCTGATTCCTGTGAAGCAATTGAATCTGATCTCTCACTGGAAATGTTCGCTGACCTATCATTTGGTAGCTGATCAATACTCGACGAGGATCCATGTTCGATTAAGCAATTTGGTTGCAGAACAGATGTCGGTGATACTAGTGATGTTGATGCGAAAGGGAGTTGCTGTGTTGGAAATTCTGGTTGTAGTAATGAACCTTGAAATCTTTCACCAACTATAGAAAGTCCTTCTGGCCTACGTTGTTGATAACTACTGCTAGCTTGATTCCTGTTTGTCCTTGGAGGTGGAAATGAGCTTGAACCAGTGGAATACTGTTCAATTGTTCGTTCTGATAGAATATTTTGTGGCACATTATTATCGGACATATGGAACCTCGAAAATCCAAATTCTACTATATCTTGTTCAGTGACCTCGCGTACTTCTCTGGAATTTGATTCATTTTCATCTACTCTAGCTAGATGAGATGAAGACATGAGCGTATCTTCACTGCTAGACGTTATAGCTTTTTCTATCTCCCCATCTATAGAAATCTCTTCACCCGCGGATGAGCTCCCATCGTTTGTCAATGGAGGTGAACCGACCTCAGAAACCTCCACTTGCAAGTCAGAAGCAATAGACTGGCCAGGAGTGTGATGCATAGAACAGTTAGGATAGTATAAATGTTCGTCCTCTATCGTGTTCTCCAACAAGGATGAACCGGAATGTGATGGACCACCTGATAAGTTCCTTAGAGCAGGAGAAGCAATAGACTTCAAGATTGCATCTTTGTCTATCTTATAGAATGGTTCATCATCTTCCGACGAAGATGATGAACTTATCCTATTGCTAATGTCTTCCACTAGTACCGACTTTATCTGTACTTCACTATCGTCTTTTTCATCTTGGCTATTATCCCGGCCTTCCCTACTATGATCTCCATTATAGACCACGTTCATCTCTGGTTCGGATGCTTGAGATGGTACTTTTTCAACTACTCTATCATCATCTTCCTTACCTGCAAATAAATCACATTGGTTAAGTTTCATTTCAAGGAAGTATTGAAGGTCACCCTGAATGAGCTCGCGGACATTCTTGGTCTCAAGCCTGAGATAAAGGCGGAGGGTTGTATAAAGCCAGCACTAGTATAAAACATGTCAAGTTTAAGGGGATATTCAGTCGGAAAACAATAGACGCGTCATTTTACCTAAAGGCTGTCTTGATTTGGAACTTTCAGATGTCTCCTGAAACCATTGCCTGGACGGAAGATCAGCACGTAGAGTCCATTCGTGCTGATCAAGATTCAAATCTCCTGGAAATGCAGTCCCCCTACAGAAGCTTTCATGCCTGGATAACATCAACTCCTTCTGTTCCTGAGCTAACATGAACTCCTGCATAAAACTCCCACCTCTTACATTAGGCTTTTCTTCATGTTGATCATATGGAAGGTCAAAAGGATTCCGATTTGGTCCCAATATCGAAGGGGCTGAACCCGGGGTAGGTGAACATGTACCAGTTGGTTCTTTATGTTTTGGAATTGAAATTGAAGAAACTGCAGGAAATATTTCTTTGCAGCCTATATTCATGAGTGATCTTCTAACCTGTAGGCTAAGCATCTTTCTTGCTCGTCTTCGCGCCATTAAACTTTCCAATCTTTTAGTCCTTTCAATCTCAGAAAGTCCAAGATCCATAAGATTCTTCTGATCTTCATCTTTCCTCCATTGCACAGCCTTATCATATTCTGTTTCACCAAAACATTCTCTATTTCTCTCATACATACAACTAAAAGATTTAAAACATTTTCCACTAGCTTCATAATACTCAACAGGCCTTGAATTCATGAAAATGCTTGAAGAGGTGGAAGAGCATTCACCATGATCATTACTTATCGAATGCACTTCCACCTCTCGAATATCTTTCAGTTTTTCTTCAATCAACGCGCCTTTGTCAACACAATCATCACTCAAAGGTATTCTAAATGATGCACCTTGTATAAATTCCTCCGCGCCTCTTTCTATACATTTCTTGGATTTCCTTTGTCTTACAGATCTAGCTCGAAGAAAAGCCTTTCGTTTATCTTCTTCAATCACATCTTGTTCCAAGTCTGTAAAACTTGGAATGCTAAAAAAGAGTATAAGAAGAATAGTGAAAAACAACAGAAGGGGCAAAGAATATATGAAAAACCAGGTGTTTGATGGTGAAACAACATAAAACAACATGAACAACAACAAAGTAAATGAAACAAATGCATGTTTCTTGGTAAATTCTATACAATATTTTACATTTGTCCATATCAAACTCCTAATATTGTTTGACTCAATACCCATTTTTGTCTCATAAATCTTCAATTATCTTGCAAACATGATGAAAACGTATGTCTTTTTGTTCATTTTTTGTGCTTGTTTGGTTAGTGATATCCTTTGATTTTAGAAATATCTCCACCATCATTGCTCCTCTTTTTTAGTGATAATTTGAGATTAGGATTTTAAATCAACATATATATAGTAACAACATATGCACCTATTATTATTTTTTAAATAACTAGGCTTTTATTAAAGGGGAAATTACTAGGGAAAATTGCACCGAGAGACATTTAACTTAAAATAATTACAAAAAGAATAACCTTCATTGTATGGGCATGTATAGTCAATGTATCATTATGTATATTTAGTGTATAACTCATGTATAGGTAATATACATTGTATAGTAGTGTATACTTTCTATAATTTTTGGCAAAACTATATTGTATAGTTTCGCTGATTTTGAGCTATTTTTTATGTAAATAAAACATGAACTACTTTTTTTTGTAAACTTGTTACTTCTTTGTATATATATGTAATTTTCCCAATTACACATACATATATAAAAGGGCATTTTTGATCATTTCTGATAGTACAAGGGCATAAATGACCCAAAGTATAAATGGAGAATATATTTGCTCCTTTCTGATAGTACAAAGACATTTTTTACCTTTTTCCTTTTTAGAAAAATAAAGAAAAGTTATGTAGTAGTTCAAAATATTTCCCTTCACAAGTTTTTTCCCAATATTTATATAAAATCCATTAAAAACTTTAATATAATTATTAAATTGAATAGTATATGTGGTTTTGGTTTGGACAAGAGAGGTATTTAGAAACACATATTTTTAAACTTCAACATATGAAAGTCACACATTTTCTTATTTGTTTTTTTTTTCCCCAACAATTTAATTAGTTAATTAATTAGAGAAAATAAAGAAATATATCACATGCTTACTTTTTTGGGTTGTGGGTGGGTGGGAATTTTTGACTCTTTAACATGTCATAGAGAGAGTAAAATGTTGTTTTTATTTTAATTTAAGATAAACTAAATTAAAAATTCAGTTTGTCTCTAATTATTTTATTATTTTAATTTAAGATAAAATTAATTATTTTCTTTCATCTCTTATTTTTATTAGTGATTATTCTAATTAATGTTTTTTAAGAAATATGTAAAAATTATATGCAATAAATAATTTGAGAGGGAAGATGTATATTTTAGAATTATTTTATTATATTTTCCCATGAATATATGAACACGTTTGTAGTTAACATAACTCACATTATATTATATAGTCGATTTTAATTTGTTTATTCTATTTCAACTTCAAATAAAGTTTTAAACTTTTTTTTTTGAATTTTATAATTTAAAATTAAAAATACATCGTCAACAACAACAATAACAATAACATATTCGATGAAATCTCATAAAGCAGGTGTGAGAAGGGTAAAATATACACAAATTTTATCACTATGCTAGAAAATAAAAAGACGGTTTTCGCAAGACCCTCGTTATATGTTACAACAACAACATCATACACCAGTAAAATTCCATAAGTGAGGTCTGGGAAGGGTAGAATGTCCGCAGACTTTATCACGACCTTATTATATTGTTAAATTTATTAAAATATTTTTCAATCTTATAATCTTAAAACGCAAAAAATTAAAATAGACCTAAAAAATAAATAAAAAAATTTACCAAAAAAAAGAAAGTTATTCAAATGAAACTTGTCTACTTTGACAATATCAAAACAAAAAATAGGATAACACGAAAAAACAGAGACAAGAACACAGAGGTGATCAAACGGTTAAAAACAACCGTACCCGGCAAATCCAACGGTTGTCCTTTCTTCTTCAACCTCTCGCCGGGAATAAAAATCACTCACAATCTGTAATTCTCAGTTTCATTTGTTGTTCTTCTTTTCCTCTTTAATGGCAATAATCGAACACCATCTTCGTCCCTTTATTCATGTACAAATTTCTTTAAATTTTCAGTATAATCCAAAGTATTTGTACAGACATACTTTCTTCTGTAATCGGTATGGTTTTTTACATGAAAAACCCATTTCTTTGATCCCCCAAAAGACCCCTTTACATTCATATGCTATATTTCCGAAATCCGTTTGTGGGTTTGAATTTTTTGGGAGAAAGAATTCGAAGAAGAAGTTAACCCCACGTGAGATTAGAGTCCGGGCTAATGGGTCCTGTGAACAAGATTCGGATTCAACGGAAAAACCCGAATCTTCAGGTGCAGATAGCAAGAATTCTTCGGGTTCAGAACCGGGTCGGGTCCCGAATTCGGGTTCTTCAAGAAGGGAGAAGCAAGGGAAAGATAATTGGTGGTGGTCGAAGGGGAAGAAATTGAGGTGGGAACCGATAGTTCAAGCTCAAGAAATTGGGGTTTTGTTGTTGCAATTGGGGATTGTGATGTTTGTTATGAGATTGCTTCGACCCGGTTTGCCATTACCCGGGTCGGATCCTAGAGCTCCGACAATGTTTGTAAGTGTTCCATATAGTGAGTTTTTGAGTAAGATAAATAGTAATCAGGTGCAGAAAGTTGAGGTTGATGGTGTACATATAATGTTCAAATTGAAGAGCGAAGCGAGTAGTTGTGTTATAGAGAATGAGGTCGTGAGTGGAAATGAAAATAGTAAGTTGCAGGATTCTGAGGCATTGTTAAGGAGTGTAACTCCTACAAAGAAAATTGTTTATACTACAACGAGGCCGAGTGATATAAAGACCCCTTATGACAAAATGCTTGAGAATAATGTTGAGTTTGGTTCTCCCGATAAACGATCTGGTGGATTCATGAATTCTGCACTGGTAAGGTTTTTGATGAACAACTTTTCAAGTGTATATTGTTGTTATGCAGTGTTTAGTGGTATATTTACCCTGATGCATGTTCACTTACTATATCTGTATCTGTAATTGTTTTTAGTATTTCTAAAGAGATATGTAAGACCAGCTCCACACAAGAGCAGTAACTAGCCAGTAGATTCACATTTAGTTAGCTTGAAAATGGACTGGTAATTAGATATCTGATGCTTCATCAACAACTATTGTTAGAATGTTTCAGTTCATTCTTCAACTTTTTCTATATGTTCTTAATTGTAACTTCACTGCTCTTGACTTTGTATATCTCAAGTTCCCAAAAAATGAAGAAGTTATAGTTAGACCGACTTAATTATATAGTTGTTCTTCCTTTTGTTGGAAGGAAAATGTTGTCTTGCTTCTTTGTCATGTAGTTACTCTCTTTTCATAGCACACGACACTTGGGGGTTATTTGGTTAGAAGGAAATTATGCAAGGATTAGTAATATAGGGATTGCAATGCAGGATTTAATAACTTAGTAATGCAGGATTTAGTAATATATGGATTATAATGTTGGAATTATTTACTATTTAATTATTGTTTGTTGTATTAAAATTTATTATACAGTGTATATATATTTTTTAACAAAATAAATTATTGGTTACTATAATTGAATGGTTTTTATTGTCATTTAGTGATTTTAATACATGTATCACTAATACTCGGATTCTTATTCCACATTCTATCCCCCATAAAATAATACACATATCCCTGCATGCCTTGTGTGGATACAAAATCGTATTTAACAATGCCAAGTTTTAGTGAGATTATTCTTCCCACTAGTCCCAACCAAACCGCACTTTGAGGTAATTCTCTACCTATTAGCCTATTGTATTTCACTTGATCACCTAGACTTCAATCCCTCGCTGGTTAGAGTTGGCTAACCTATTGTACATTTCTTTTTTATCAAGATTTAGGACCAGTTATGTGAAGCTCATTTAGATAGTGTTTAGGGTTCTCTATTTGAAGACACATATTCTGCTCATGGGTTTTCAATGAGTTGTTTCTGGAAAAACCACTGGAGTTTGAGGATTTTTCCAGAATGATAGTCCTGAGCAATCTATTCTGTTTATGTTTCCTCTTTACTTTTTTCTGATGTTATCTTTATTATTCACTATCATAATATTACAAGTTATATTTCCATCTTACATTGGAGTTAAAATTCAATGCCCCCAATTCAAAATGCATCCATTTGCTGACAAAGAACGTATGAATAAGGATGCAGAATGTAATCATATGTTTTATCTTTTTTTCTCTTCACATCTTTCTTTATGGTGGAAGAAAGCATAGCTGTGTTTTGAGTTTTTGGAGAGGATATGTATGAAGGAGCTCTCACAAGCATGTAAAAGATGCTTTAATATAACGTGTGCTTCAACCATGGATTTGCCTCGAACAATAACCGATTACCCTACTTATGGATAAGATTACCAGTAGCACACTTGTTTATACTATTCAGAGACAATATTTTGTAAATTAATGAACCTAGCGGGGAGTTGACTAAAAGTTTGAAAATAAAGAAGCTCTTTAAAGAGGATAGGTTGTGAGATAACTAGAAATAAGTGTGCTAGCATAAAAAGACCGAAGTTGAGGTGAGAGCAGACGTGATTGTAGTTCTTAAATTCAGATAATTCAAATATTTAGGCTCAATATTTTAGGGCAACGGTATTATAGATGAAGATATAACACATAAAGTTATAATAGAATGGTTGAAACGGAGGAGTGGGACAAGAGTGTCATACTGGAGGAGGATACCTACCAAAACAAATTGCAAGTTTTATATTATAGTCATAAGACTAGGAGTGAACTTTTTCTTCTAAGAATAAAAATTATCAACAAGATGAGTGTCATAGAAATGAGACTGTTAAGATAGATGTGTGATCATAAAAATTAAATAAAATAGGAAATGACGATGTCTTATATCATGTGCAAATAATACAAATAAGAGCATAAAATGACAAAATGTTTTTGAGATGACTTGGTCATGTTCTACAAAAGTCTCCAAATGCATTAGTTGGTGTGAAACAAATTATCTTTGAAATTTCCAGAAAGGACGAGATAAACCTCAAAATCGCGTGGAATGCAGTTGTTTTTAAAAGCCTACAATCTCTCACTTCAAGCAAAATCAGCGAAAAATAGAATACCATGAAAGCAAAAGGTCGAGATTGAGGCTCAGTTATATTGATGCGCTTACGTCAGGTTCAGTGATTTGCTAGAATCTTTAGTCTGTTAAGAGATTTTTATGTCAGTTGAAAATGTAGAGGACCTAGAGTTTGAGGGAACTCCAAATTATTGAGTATTGTTAAATGATATGGGTCTATAGTGGAGCAGCATGTATATTGATGATTCACGTAGACAACTCCAATTTATTGTGATTGAGCCGTACTTCTTATTGTTGTTCTTAAAGTATTTTGAGGGAGCAAACAACAACAACAAACCCAGTGTAATCCCATGGAACAAACAACAACATCAATCGAAAATATTTCACAGAGTTGAGTTCAGTCATTAGTTCCTCTCCAAGTTGCTTTCTTAGCTTAAGCTGTCTTGTGCTTCGTAAAATGTTTCAGAGATGCTAGATTTTATGTGGAGTCCAAGCTAGCCTATTCTCTTAATTTGCTATGGGAAGTTCCACTTGTCACTTTTATGGAACAAAATTCCTGCTCTAGGTGTGAATACTACTCCTTTTCACCGTTTCCTGTCAGACAATCCCTTTAACATGACATGCTGGAGTGTGAGAGATCAATTTCTATGGGTTTTTTTTTTCCTCAAGTGCAGTGATTGCATGAATGCGGGATTCTTTGTACAGCAGGCTGCCCCTTTCCGTTGCATTGATTGCATGCTTTTCTATAATTTTCTTGTTATTTTAATTCATATGAACTTTTGGCTAATGCAACTTGACATTTCTTTCTAGTGCCCCATTCATGTTATTCATCTGTTCTCTGGTCTAAGTTAAACATTTCGTTATTGTTTCTCTATCCTTGTTATTTTTTTTCAGATGTTGGAATTAAAACCTTGAAGTGATATTTTACATTATTTTGCAGATAGCATTATTTTATATTGCTGTACTAGCAGGTCTTCTTCATCGCTTCCCAGTGAACTTTTCTCAGGTACATACAATTATGATTCAATATATCTGTGTGATTGTTATATGTTCATGATATTTCTGAATATGCCACCAACTTTATTATGGCTTCTTAATAACAGAGTACAGCTGGTCAGCTCAGAAATCGCAAGTCAGGGGGTTCAGGTGGAACAAAAGTGTCTGAACTAGGGGAAACTGTCACATTTGCTGATGTTGCAGGCGTTGATGAGGCTAAGGAGGAGCTAGAAGAAATTGTGGTATTTTTCATTTTCATTGTTGAACTTTTTTTTTGAGAAAGTCCTTGTTGAACTTTTCTCAACAATATTTCTGCAATAAGTGCTGCATTTTGATACCATAAGAAGTTGAATAGTTTCTAATTCATTGTTGTGGTGTTTCTTAATTGCTGTTTCTCCCAGGAATTTCTGAGAAATCCAGATAAGTATGTACGGCTTGGTGCACGTCCTCCTCGTGGTGTTCTACTGGTGAGTTTCAAATTTGACATAGTAATGGGACTGCTAGGTGGTTATCAAAGTGAAAAAGCTTTGAAAATACTATAATTGGAGGCTTCAAATATTAACTCATTGGAAACTTCTGATTTTTTGTTCTTGTTTTTTTCCTGTTTCTGAAGGGATTCTCTCTGTATCCGTTCATGTCACTTTGTGATGCTTCTATAGTCAAATCACATTATTATTTCCTGCCAATTTTGTTTTGTGACTGTTGACTGGCAGACCATTCTCCTTGGGAGGACCATTTGATTAATTATATGCTTGTGCTTCTCCATTTTTGAATTATCAAAATTATTTTAATTGTTACAGGTAGGTCTCCCCGGGACAGGAAAGACACTTCTAGCAAAGGCTGTTGCTGGGGAAGCCGAGGTTCCTTTTATCAGTTGTTCTGCAAGTGAGTTTGTTGAATTGTATGTTGGAATGGGAGCATCACGTGTCCGTGACCTGTTTGCACGGGCAAAGAAGGAGGCACCTTCAATAATTTTTATCGATGAGGTCATCTGTGCTCTCCTCCTCTTCTTCCTCTACAAACTCAAAATATTCTAATAAAAAGTGTCATCATTTTCTGGATGTGCAGATAGATGCTGTGGCAAAAAGCCGTGATGGTAAATTCCGCATCGTAAGCAATGATGAAAGAGAGCAGACATTGAACCAACTACTCACTGTAAGACGTACTGATTTTGTGGTGCTGCATCACTTAAGTTTCGCATAAGAAATTAATATCTTACAATAATCTGCAGGAGATGGATGGATTTGACAGTAATTCTGCTGTAATTGTTCTTGGAGCAACAAATCGCGCTGATGTCTTGGATCCTGCTCTTCGCCGACCTGGGAGATTTGACCGTGTAGTGATGGTCTGTATCTTTTTTCTATGGGAATAAAATTTTCATTTTAAGCTTTTGTCCATGTATTAGAACATGGTCATGAGTCATGACCTCATCATACAGACAACTCCTATAGAAGGGAAATGGTGATGTAAGTTCCTGTTTCTAGGTGGAAACGCCTGATAGGTCTGGAAGAGAAGCTATCTTAAAGGTACATGTCTCCAAGAAAGAACTTCCCTTGTCACAAGATGTTGATCTTGGTAACATCGCTTCTATGACTACTGGTTTTACGGGGTAAGCCGCTTCCTCTGATTTTCATAAGCTTTCAATTTTATATGTGATGTTTCTATGTCTGACTGATTGTTCATTTGAGGATGGTATAGGGCAGATCTTGCAAATCTGGTGAATGAAGCTGCTTTGTTGGCTGGAAGGCTGAATAAAGCTGTAGTTGAAAGAGTTGATTTCATTCAAGCTGTTGAGCGTTCAATTGCGGTATCACTCCTTACCTATCATAAGTATGCTCTAATGGCTGAGCAACAGCATGCACCATTACTATTTTTTGCATTATATGTAACTCTTTTCTCCATAATCGTGTATTAGATCCGTGATGGTTAAGTTCAATTAGAGCAAAGTGGCCATACATAAGAAGCTTGTCATTAGAAAAGATAATCCATTTTAGATGTTCTCCCTTGAACAAGAGTCCCACTAGATTTTCCATTTTTGGGCTCCATTGTATTATAATTTAATAAGTGTGTATTTCGAGAACTTAAGATAAGTGGTGTATGTTATCGATCCTTAAATTTCAAATGTGTATGTGCCGATGCTTTGAACCTTGGTGGTGCTAAATACTCAGAATTTTATAAGCAAGGAGGAACATGTTCAAGACTGAAGAATTCTTAAGATTAGAGTCATTGGTAGAACTGGTAGACTCAGACGACATCATTTGATCCATCTTTTAGCTAAGGACCAGGGTGTTCTAATTTCTAGGGCAACTTAAATACAGACGGTGTTTGGTCAGAGTAAAATTACATATTGCTCAAAATATGTCTATGGATCTTGTATAGCATAATTGGAAAAAAATTGAAGAGGAAGGGGGATAGTGGCTGCCCTCTAATAGCCTCTTAAGTAGCATAGTCTACTAGACTTAACAATGTTGAAGGTCTAATTTATCCCCAAAAAAAAGAAAAGGGCTAGATGGTGGACAAGTTATAGTTTGCATCCCCCATGCTTCATCTAGTGGTGCTGGTCTATGGGCTCAAATGAGTGAACAAACAAAGTATTTCTTGCTTTGACGTTGCTGCTACATTAATTGACTTGTTTCTTTTAGTTTCTCTTCTTTATCACCATTGTCATTTAGGTTTACAAGCCTCATTTTCAATGTTTCAGGGCATTGAGAAGAAGACTGCCAAACTGCAGGGAAGTGAGAAGGGTGTAGTTGCAAGGCATGAAGCAGGGCATGCGGTAGTTGGGACTGCTGTTGCAAATCTTCTTTCTGGGCAGCCACGGGTTGAGGTGATCATTGTTGTACTTGCTCTGAGAAATTCTTGTTCTTCCTGATTTACTTCGAGCCCCCGTGTTATTTGTTTTGTGTCCCACTGGATAACATCTGATAAAAGAGACTGATCTAAAAAGAAAAGAAAAAATTCTGGAGTTTTATATTTTTCAGAACAGGAAAATCAAATATGTCTGCAAGTCTTGAACAGCCTGGTTTTAACCTTTTCCAGGGACATAATGCAACAAAACCACTCCCCCCTGCATTTGGCATGGACCTCTAATCAGGTTTAAATTGGGTTCGCAGCTTGTTTTTGGATGATGGACTATGGAAATTTAAATTTTTTGGATCATTGATCAAGTTAACGCCTGTGACCTATCCTTCTCGATGTAGTATTACTGTTATTAGAGCAAAATAAATAAAAAATAGAAAATGGGGAAGCAGTGGCTTATTGGTGTCTATTTGAATGATAAAAATGTCCAAAAGGGAAAAATCCCTGTGTTTGGACCGAATACTTTATTCCAAAAAAAAAGGTGTCTGGATTTGATAAGGAATAGGAAATGACTTGGTTCTGATGTCAGACTTGGGTACAATTCAAATACGATGCCAATTTATTTGACCTCTATTTTCCCAAGTGAGTCAAATCTGGAAGAATGTTATATAAACATAAGGATCTCACTTATTAGGAAAACAAATATAAGGTTCTTCCTCCCTCCCTCTCTCTTTTCTGGCATTCTCCAGATTCATGGAAATATATCCACTGGGTAAAAGGGTTCTCTGCCTTCCTTAATGTTTCTCCTCAACCCCAAAAAAACAAAGAATATTGCAGTTATATATTTGTGGGCTGAGTAGGTGAGGTATATTATTCCATGATTTTGGTGATGTTAAATAGAGAGTGAGCGACTCCAACTCTCCAACCCCCAACTTTGTTTTTCTCAATGTGAAAGTTGTTTCTAATGAAAAATCTTAAGTCATATTCCTTAATTTTGATGGCACCAGTTAGTTCATTTTTTTACCTCGCCTAACTGTCCTATTAAAGTGTATTTCTGTTTCAAAGTAACCATACCAACATAGTTCTGAAAGTGGTCTTCCTGCAAGTCTCTCAATATGCTTACTCCTTTTCATGTGAAATTTTGCAAGTGAGGTCAGCCATAGCTATATTGGTGCATGAAGCTTAAAGGCTTTTACTAAACTCAGTACTTTGCTGCTTCTCAAACTGCGGTTGTTGTTTTTCTTCTACATAACTGGGAATAGTGCAGTTGTGGTATCAATAACAGTTCTCTTTTTCTGTTAACCAGAAGCTGAGCATATTGCCAAGATCTGGAGGGGCTTTAGGATTTACTTATATTCCTCCAACTAATGAGGACAGATATCTGCTCTTTGTTGATGAATTGCGTGGGAGGTTGGTCACTCTCCTTGGCGGGCGTGCTGCGGAAGAAGTATTGTACTCTGGACGTGTATCTACTGGTGCTCTTGATGATATACGGAGAGCAACAGACATGGCCTACAAGGCAGTGGCTGAATATGGTCTTAGTCAGACCATTGGCCCTATTTCAGTGTCAACACTTTCTGGAGGTGGGATGGATGATGGTGGATCCATGTCCTGGGGAAGGGATCAGGTCTTTTCCACTTTTGCCCCTTTCTTGTTATCTGAATTCTCTTTTTTTTTTCTGCTGTAATATTTAATCCCAACTTATGTTTCTAACTTAAGAATACCACCTCCTTAGCTGAACTGAAAGTAAAATTATTCCACAGGGGCATCTTGTTGATCTCGTTCAAAGAGAGGTCAAGGCTTTACTGCAGTCTGCACTTGATATTGCACTCTGTGTTGTACGTGCTAATCCCAAGGTTCTTGAGGGTTTGGGAGCTCAATTGGAAGGTATTATATTCAATTGACAGTTTACTAGTCAACTTTTCAGTAGCTTTCATTCGATTAACTTCACCAGGCAATGATTTTGCATTGAAGATGAATAAAAGAATCTCACTTTAATATGTTGATAAATAACAAAGATCTCTTTATGATATGTGATGTGTCTTTCCCTTTCATTCTCTTTAATATATACTCTTTCTATTCCATTTTATGGCATTGTTTCGGTTTAGCGTGTTAGAAGTATGGCACCCTTTTATATTTGGGAACTCTTTTATTCTATACTTCCTATGTTACTGTTATAGTCAATAAAATGACATGTTTAAGACCTCAAGTTTTTATGGTATTTTTGATATGTAATAAAGAGCTTTCTTTCGTATACTCCATGCTCAGACCAACATATAAAATGAAACTGGAGTATTATATTTGGTATTTTGTTATGGATTAATATTTTTTCCTCTCAGAGAATGAGAAAGTAGAAGGTGAAGAACTACAAGAATGGTTGAGCATGGTCGTTGCACCAGCGGAACTTAACTTTTTCGTAAAGGGCAAACAAGGATCTTTACTTCCACTGCAAGCAGGGTCTGGTTGACATAATTGTGCAAGCTTAACACAGTCATCAATACAAAGACGAATTTTGAGTAAAGACTTCCATGCCTTCATCTTTGCTCTTAGGAAAACAAAGCTATATTCCAGAACCAGATGGGCTTAACTTGCTGGCATCCAGACAGCATGATTTTGCATGTGTTAGTAAGGTAATTGACAGTTAACTCCTACAAGTGCCATTGTTATATACCACGATCACAGATTAGTAACTCGACGAGAAGGCATACACAAAGATCTAGCCAAGAGTTTCTTGGTTCTAGAAATGAAACGAGAATAGGCTCGTGATCGGAGTGATGTCTGTTGGTTATTTTTCTTCTACATCACTTGTACATGTGCCAATTATTCTTAGTAATTACAAGAATTAATAATGTATCATACATCTGTACTGCTGCTTACAAAGAAGTGTAATCCATGTCTAATGTTGTGGGAGGTGAAACTGTGTATACAATGTAATCTTTCTGATTTTGAGACAAAAGTATCAGTAGAGGTTGCCATACTCTTTGACTTGTGTAAAATTACAAGTATTGATGAGGTAATATCCTGAACACAGACAGACAGACTTGTAAGTGTAGAAAAGCTTGATTGTGTTTCAAGAATACCAATGTAGTTGATTTCTTGTTTGTTCATGAATGTGAAGAATCATTTTTTATTTGGGATGAATTTACATTCATCGAAACGATTAAGGAAAAATAACGTAACGAGGCAAAACATATGATATGTATTTACATTATACGATTATAGTTTGAAAAATATTATAATTTATAGCTATAATTAGGATTTTGTTGCTATTTTCTCTCTCCTCTCTTTCTGAAATTTCTTGCTAGATATACAATTACATATGTATATCGGTTGCATATATACAATTATTTTGACAAATATGCATAGTCAATTCGACAGATATCCATATACAATTCGTCTCTCTTCATTCTCTGTCCTTTCTCACTCGTCTCTCTCCTCCCTCTCTCAATCTTGCTTGCTTCTCTCCTCCCTCTCCCAATCTCGCTTGCCAGATATATAAATACATATGTATATTAGTTACACATATACAATTATTAATAAATATACATATACAATTCACCTTGGAAATGACAAAATACCCTACCCTACAATATAGAAAAAAAATGTATTTATTGTTAGTATTAATTAAAAAAAAAAACTCCTGACTCATTTTAATTATCATATTGCTTTTCGAAAGTTAATAAATTACATGTTAAAATGTTAGTCAATATTTATATAGTTTAATAATGAGATAAAGGTAAGAGTGGACATAAATACTGAAAAATTGAATCAAAGTATTACCAATTAAATTTATTTATGAACATGATGATATAATTGCTAATGATATAGATCAACAAACGACTCAAAGTAACTGTGATGGTTCGTCTTTTCGGTCATCTGATCGAAAACTGCATGCTCGTGAAGAGATTGTCCGTACTATGTGGAGAATTATATTAAAGAGTAGTACACTACAACTCATGTGCAAATTTTACTTTTATAGTGAACTTTGCAAATTTTACTTTTATAGTGAACTAAAGTTCAATCAATAAATGTTGTACTTTCTTTAGAATAATTTTGCAACAGTGTATCATATGTTTATTATGAACTTTTATTTGTTTGATAAGATTGTATAAAGAATTTGGATAATTTTGAAAGTTTTCACAATTTATGAAACTTTTACGTTTATGAGCAAATTATACAGTTGAAAAATTCAGATTTCATTGTTCAAACAAAACTTCAACTTTATCTTATATGATTTCATATCATGATTTTGAATCATACTTTCATATTATATTGTCCCAAACTTAAATACTTGATAGAAATTGATTGAAAGACATCTTTTGAAGAGTTGAGAGCAAATATCTTCTAATTCATTCAAAAGGTTGATGAAACACTGGCTCAAGCTCCAAAGTAATTATCAAAAAGTAATTATTCACTGTATAGATATGTATATTCAGTGTATATTTCATGTATAGTCAAGATATATTCAATTTTGGAATGTATCTTAATGTATATTCAATGTATAAATAATTTATATTGTATAGTCAGTGTATACAAATACTTATTATATAGCTACACACGTCATCTATAGCACACTCAGAGAGCTTTCCTTAATGTCTAAGCTTTTTGAGTAATTTTTAAAATTAATAAGGGTAATTTAGTAAAACTATCACATTGTTAGAGCCTATAAAATTCAACTTCATCGAATACCCTAGCAACCCTGCTCATGTTCTATCAATTTTACTATGTATTAATCTCTCGCCTATTCTTTTCATCTTTCATCCAATTCATGGCTGCAATCGAATCATCACATGATTTTTTTTTTGTCACTCCCCTTACATCTCTTCTGATAAAATCAAGGGTATGAATCTTTTGTTCTGCCATCTATGAATCTTTTGTTCTGCCATCTTTGATCTTTATGTTGTTTTTGACGTCTTCTATATATATGTCAAGAATTTAAGGATGTCGATATCAGATCTAACCTTTCATTTTTATTATTTTTTTATTTTAAAGCTTGAATCTAATGGATTCTGCTAAAAAGGTTTAGATCTGGCACCATATATAGGTAAGTTATCTTCATTTGTCTTTATTTTCAATTAAAGCATATCAATATGAGTTCTAATCCCATTTTCAATTTTTTATATATTCGTGCACATTTTGTGCTGTCATAACAAGGTAAAGTTGGATAATTTATATTGGATAGTCAGTGTATACAATTACTTATTGTATAGCTATACACGTCACCTATAGCACACTCAAAGAGCTTTCATTAATGT
>JBCEWC010002890.1:0-32332 GCA_038996855.1 Solanum aculeatissimum | reverse complement strand
AGTACTTTTAAAAAAATAATTATTGATTTTAGCGATATTCTTTTATTTATTATTATTTATAGGAATATTATGATAAATCCGCACTTATATTAAAAGTGAATTATGCGCGCAATATAAATATATTATAAATATTTAAAAATATATTATACCTGTTTGGTAAGAAATTGACACAATATGTATTAAAATGTGTGACAAATATATTATCTATCAATAAAGCTTGTATTATATATGTTTTATAAATAGTTCTCTTTAATATGTATTAAAATTATATTATAAGTGTTTAGCGATTTTTTTTTTATTATTATTATAAATAATAAATATTATCTTAATATAGTATATGTAGGTAAATTTGTGTTGTTTCTATGTGCTCGATTTGATGAGTGATTGTGCTCTTGATATAGGTGGTTTAACGAATTAAAAAGAACTTCAAATACAATATAACCAACAACTCATGTAATTAAAGATGAGATAAAAAATAAAGATATTAAATAATTTACAAATATACAGAAATGACCATCTTATCTGACAAACTAGTAATGAAAGGAAATTGTTTATATTGAATTAATAAATGTAAGATATTTTATCTTTGTTTGCAATATTTTTTTTTCAATTACAGAAAATATACCTCAATCACAAAATAAATAAATAAAATAATTTTATTAATTAAGATTGTAAGTACAAATCTATTTATTCCTCGATTATTCTCTCAATCTTAAGATTTCTCCAGATTCAAAGGTTTAAGTGGCGTGTTTTTTTGAACTACGATGATATGTTTGGATGGTGGTTTGTCATGATTTCATAATGTATGGTACAGGTATGATATGATATTGTGTTGTATAGTACTGTACAATGTTTGGATATATTGTATGAGTTACTACTGGTTAATGATAATTTTGTTGTTTGATTTGACTGTATAGTATTGTATTGTAATTGATAAATTTACAAAAATATCCTTAATTATTATAAAGATTAAATTTTTATCAATATTTTTATAATAATTTTTTTAATAAATATATAGAATCAAGTAGGAAAACATATAAGCTAATAGATCTTCAATCCATACAAACAACATAAGAAAATAAAAAAGTAAGAAGTTTTAAAAAAAATGAACCTAAAAAGATAGATCGAAACGTGAAAAAAAAGACGAGATACAGAAGAAAAGTTTCAAAAGTTGATGCGGAGAAAAATAAGTAATACAAAAACTGTACATATATTAGGGTAAAGTTTAATAAAGAATAAATTAGAATTATTTAAATTTAAGTAAGAGTATAATTGGAAAAAAAAATCACGAGATACCACCAAATTGATGGTTTCAAAAAGTGAATGTTTTCATGGTTACAAAACCATGAAACCAAATCATACCATATCATATAATTAATGAAACAATAAAAACAAACGTGGTTCTCTTACTGGTCATACCATACTATATCATATCATGAAAAACCATCATCCAAACAAGTTGTAAAAGAATTTTATGGATCTTTTTGAAATATTTAGTAGTCAAGATGAATTTGGTCATTGATTGATCTCTTTCAGTTTCATGTGAATATTTCACAAATTTATGAAATTTTCGAGATGTTTTTTCAATGGAATAAATTACCTTTATATATAAACATGAATTAGAGTTTAAGGTAAGAAAAGCCTTCAAGAACCTATCTGAAATCGAACTCATCTTTTATAGAGTCCCACAAAATTTTAATATCTACAATCTCACGTGTATATTTTATCACCTAAAGATTATTAAATAATATGTATTCTTACTTTCATTTTATAATTTCTAAGATCATAAATAATTGAATCAAATGTAAACAACAAACTTAGTGAGATAATTTCAAATAAAAGTATGTCAATGGAGAAAGTAAATACAAATAACAATATCATATTTAGCGTAATCTGAAGAGCAATACCCCTATTTTTTATGGATGTTTGCACAATACCAAAATATCTTTAAATAAGTAAAAGAAATAAAACAAAAACATCAAGTTGGAAAATGAAAGAAAAGCATTGGAGAGAAGAGTGGTCCAAAAAAGCCAACAAAATTTGCAAAAGTACTTATTAAAATGATTTATGATCACAATGTGCCGGAATATTACAAAGTAGATTCCGGGCCGGCCCAGACTAATTAAACAACAATGTCTTTCTCAACTAGGGCAGTCTCTCCGGTCAGATATTACTGCCCGCGGTCAGTTTTAAGTTTATTTACTTAGAGCCCCCTTAACTTTTTCTCTGTAATAAATCTTTTTCCTCAATAAATTTAAACAAATTCAAAAAAAAAAAAAGAAGAAAAAACTGTTTGTAATGAAAGAGTGAGGAATTCGAAGATCGCATCGAGAAGGAAGAAGTATCTGCTATTATCACTGTAAGAAGTTTGTTTCTTAAGAAATTGATCTTCTTCTGTGAGTTCCTTTATCGGTATTTATCGATTTTTTGGTCTTATTTTTGTTAGGTCAATTTCTTGAGTTTGTGGTGTGTTATGTAGTGGAGAAGTTTAAAGCTGAAATTTTAATGTTATAATTCGATGGATTATGTGGGTTTAGATGTGTAATTTAGGGTTATGGTAGATGACTTGAGTTGACTACTTTTTCGTTTGAAGCTTTAACTACTGTTATGAGCTGAAAGGTGATGCTTGATACATGGGGTGAGTTAAATAGCTGATGAAATTACAAGAGTGATGGTAGTTCTGAATTTGTGACATATTGAAATTTGGGGTTGTGCTTATATACTTCTGTACTAGAAGTGCAATAGCAACTACGCCTCAATTTCAAATTGATTTAGCATCAAGATATGAATTTCTCTAAATTCATTCCATACTGTTTGGGCTCGTTTTATTTAAATACTCAATTTCGGAGAAGGCAGTGAAAGGCTCATTGGCATTAATTCGTGTTAAGCTGAAATGCAATATATGAGACCAAGCGGTGCTTTGACCCAGTGATGAAATTACTATTCCTAATATATAAATTTAGCTGATTTGAAACCTGAAGTGTTAAGTTTCATAGAAGGCATAATATTAAATGTGCCCTTTAACTTGGCTTCGGCTGACATCCATGCCTTCTAACTTTGGGTATATACAATAGACACTTAAGATTATATAAAATTAATAAGTAGCCACACACGTCCTACGTAGCATATTACACAGAGGAGACCATATAGAATGCAAACTGCCACGTAGGATGCAAGTTTCTACTTGTTCAATTATATACAAGTTAAGGGCATATACATGTATTATGCCTTCATAGAGTCTCAAGGTTCTTAATTTACTAGTAAAATGAAATAGATATGAGTATAATGAGCATGCTCACTGAAGTAAGGTGCTAAGAAGCTAAGAAGAAAAAGATTAGCTTCTGAATTGAGCTACACAGATGGAGTAAGGTCAGAGAAAAAGATAGGGAGAGTATTATTAATTTGATCATGAATGAGCTTTACAGTGTAATGAGCTAGATTATACCCTTAACCTCTTTTATTCTAACTCAATATAGTAATAAATTTTATTAAAGAAGGGCAAAAGGGGCCCTTTATACAAATAGTATATCATTAACCTCCGTTAATCATCTTTTGACAACCCCCTAACAGCGTTATTAAAAAAATATTTCTCAACTAGCTCAATGACTATTGTGCCCCTTATATCTTCTTAATTGGACTATAATACCCGTGTCTATTTACGATTACAATCAGCATATAACATTTAGATAGGCGACGTTGACTAGTTTTGACTTGAGTCATAGTTATTATTGTTGTTGATAGTAGGGAATGTCGTACTTGTACACTACTATAGACTTGTTAATTTTGGATTACAAGGGTGAAGTCGGATAGCAACATTGGTGGACTCAGGATTTTAAAGTCGTGGATTCTCGACTAGATTTACTAGAGTTGCTATAGGCACATAGTAATAATGTCCAACTATTTGAAATTTGATGGTGAAAATATTTCTAAACTTAACTATAATTAATATTATCGCTAAAAAGATCTTTTTATAATTTTCCTCAGCATTTACATATTTTAATCTAAGTTGCTCGGACTCGGGTGCGGGTGTTCGATATGTAGATCCTCTATAATTTAAATTGTAAGATTCGGGGATATGAATCCATATATGGATATGAGTGCGGGGATTTGGCTAAAAGTAATTCAAATATCTAAAATAGAATCATAAAGTCTAAATTTTATGAGATATTATGTGAAGTTCTTGAGGAGAAAATATTTATCACGAGGAAAATCTTGAAGGAGAAAAAAGGAATGGGAGTGACAATAGAAATTTATATATACAAGATATTCCATTTTCTTCAATTTCACTTTAGTTTTTGTTTTGATTACAAAAGTCATTGAATCTATTTAGAATTTCTCTCTCGGATTTGGTCAAAGTATCTAAAACTAGTAGACCAAATCGGGTACGGATCCCACACCCACACCCACATCGTGTCAACACGGGTGCGGCACCGAAAGTGAACAGTCTGAGCAACTTAGATCTTAATTAATATTATCATCAATGCTTACACTGAATTCATTTCCAAAATCAAAATCAAAATCAAAACCGTCAAAACTATTAGGTTGAGATTAGCACAACTTGAAAGTTCCTAAATTTGCAAAAGAACTTTTTGAACTATACGTTATTGGTCTCTCAATCTCAGGAGTCAAATAGAAAAAAATAAAGGGGGAATCACCTCCGCAGAAAACCAAACTGTTGAGACCATCAAGAGGGATAAGAAGAATGTGAAGTTTCATCAGGGAAAAAGAACTCTAAAGAGGAGTAAGGCGGAGGTTGTTGAGGAAGAAGCAGTTTCTCATAGAATGGAAAAAAGAAAAAGAAGTGGTTGTTTTGGAACAGAGTGGATCTGGAAATTGGGATAGAAAGTAAAAATAGAAATGAGAAACTAAAATGGAAAAATATTAAAGTAAAAGGAAAGGGAAATAAAAAGCATCAATCTGAAAAAGACAAATTGCTCGAGGGGAGATTTGATCCCGCAGCACAAGGAAATACAGAGCTGTTTCATATGCCTTATTAAACGATGTACCCACTGACCTTTTTGAGTCTTTGGCTGCTCACTCATATTTCAGCATTTTTTTTGCCTCTATAAACATTTAAATCCCGAGTCAAAAGCAATTGGTGCTTGAGCCACAGCAGAGTTCCATGTGGGTCCCTGTAAAATTTAGTACTTTGATGTTTACGTTACGTTTGGTAAATGATCGAGTTAACTATGGTATAGATGAATTAGTTGTTCAGAGAATTGTTATAATAAATGAAAAAGGGGTATCTGGGTGACAATATTTTTCACATGGAATCAACTCGGAGCAATTTCAAGAGGACTAGACCTTTTGCTTCTCTGTGTATTGAATTTCAGGAAGTAATGCTCTTTTATTTGTTTTGCTGATTTTGAAATTCTTATAGTACTTTTGAAGTCTCTGTTTTATGAATGCTTCATTATTTTTTGTAGATAAATGAAATGTATCAGCCCAAAGGCGTTCCGGGTTCAAGCTTAGCCCACAACAATGCTGCTGTCAATAGTCAGTCATTAGACTCTGGTGGGAGCTCAATGGACCCTACCAGTGGAGGCAACAACAATCCTAGTCTTGCCTCGAAGCAACGGCTGCGTTGGACCAATGATCTTCATGAACGATTTGTTGATGCTGTAGCACAACTTGGTGGCCCGGATAGTAAGTTTCTGGACTTCCACATTCTCAGCTTCCCCCTCCCCCCTCTCTTGCCTGTGGACCACAACGGCTATGTCGGTGCAGCTTAAGATGCTACTTTTTAAATTGTTGCGACCATTATAGTCGGGTGCAGGGCCCTAGCTGCATATGCCGAAGGGGCAGTCAGTTGTACATGTTTCACCAGCAAAATATATAACGTATCTAGGTCAAATATTATTTTTGTACATATATTAATTCTTAAACACCCTTGGCAAAGTCACTTGTGCTCAAGCATATACAAATACAAATCATAAATAACCAAGGGTAGATTGCTACATAAATGCAACTATGCTCCCAAGAATAAGGGGGTCAAATATCACTTGACCCCACTCTAGGTTATCCTTCTATAGCTTTATGCAACATATCACGAACAAAACAAAATGACAGCTTTAAATTTGATCTTTTCATTGGAGATATAGAATCGAACTACAGTAAATTTGCAAGGCACTTTAAGTTTCAATTTGTGTGTTTATATAATCTGTGAGTTTTTTTTTTTAATTGAAGAAACTTATATAATCTGTGTTTTTCCATCAGTTAATCATTAAATGATCTAGATTTGACAACTCTAATGACTAATACACCTTTTTTCTAACACGTATTTACACTTTTTCCATTTCTGAACATCCCAGAACGTCTGAAAATTCAACTGAAAGTATTACTACTTTATCTTAACTATTTCAAGTTTCTAGAATTCATATTTATGTAAGTTATCAGAACTTATGCTTTAATTTTGATGATTTCTCTTTCAAACTAAATTCTATTATAGCATTTTAGTCAACTGTAACTACTACTTATATGATATATATATATATAAGTCAGAGTATCTTATACGTCATGCCAGTCAAACAATGTTACCAAAAAAAAGGACTGAGAGAGTAATAACTCTTTGAGGTGTGTACAAAAGTATCCAGTTTTTGCTTATGTTTACATGTGGTGTAGGGGCAGTATGTTAGAAAATCCAGCCTATCTTTTGGATTTTGTGCCTTGATACTGTAACTGCTGTCCTGTTAGGACCTTTTGTACTTCTTCTGTACCTTCTTGGTACTCTTCATTAATAAAATTACCTTTTCTTGTAATAAAAAATTCTAAGATTCTTTCGTATGGTTCAGGAGCTACACCAAAAGGTGTTCTTAGAGTCATGGGTGTACAAGGGCTTACCATTTACCATGTAAAAAGCCATTTACAGGTATACATTCACCACATTTGTACAACTTATCTTTCAGGGATGTGTGCTTGTAACTGACTTGCATTTATTTTCCTGTGTATTCAGAAATATCGACTTGCTAAATATCTTCCAGATTCCTCATCTGATGGTAGGTTCTGATGGAATTCAGAATCTTCATGATCGTTTACTCCTCATGTTTTGAACCTAGATTGATTATTTGAATGTGTGAGGTTGGTTCTACTTCAGTAATGCTAACTTACTGATGTGGCTTCATCTTGTGATTGCAAGGGAAAGCCTCTGACAAGAAAGAACCAAGAGATATGCTTTCAAGTTTGGATGGTTCATCGTGAGTAGATTTTCCTTGCCTCTGTAGATCTCTTTTGAATGTTCGCTAACTGAGAATGCATCTGAACTTTTCTTGTACTCTAACATGACCATTTAGACGGTCTTATATTTGAAGAAATCTAAGTGGTTTCTATTTTTAAGGATCTTAAATAATTGATTTGAGAGAATTGTTTGTTAACAGGGGTGTGGAAATCACTACGGCTCTAAAGCTGCAGATGGAGGTGCAAAAGAGACTGCATGAGCAACTGGAGGTATGTTCTTTTAACGATTTTTAGGTAATTGGTATGATTAAAGTCCCCAGGAAGCATTTAATTGACAGGTAAAGGATGGTGGAGGAGAGTTCATTTTTGTTACATGTGTAGCAAGAATGTTCCTACTCTTATCCCATGGGAAAATAGTCTTCTAAAAGTTGCAAGAAATACTTAGCAAATTATAACCACCAACTTCTAGTAATTGCTTCTAACATTTTGTTTTCAACATGCCGCTTAAACAAAGACCTACAAGAATCTTTTCATCACTCACTCACCTAGTCTCAAGAAAATTTAAATGCATCTCTGAGTATGTTGAGTCTATTAAAATGTGGGCTTATATCCATGCCAGTCGTGAAAGCAGAGCAACATACTAGCATGATATACACTAATCCTTGTATTGTAGATGAAATGGAATAATATAATGTAAGAAAAAGTATACCAACTTTCCTTGTTTTCTAGTCATGGAGTCCATTATGCTAATGGTTCAAACCTATTAAGAAGAGGAGGAATGATTCAAATTTTTTAATGAAATGAAAGGAATCATGCAAAATGTAACAGAATGATTATCTTTTTTATAGGTTAACAATATTCTATGTTAAGAGGTTCAAAACTCCCATATATCTGACCATTTTCAGGCAGACTGTTAGACATGTGCATTGGCACAACTAACAAAGAAAGTGTTCATATGTTATAGACTAAGCTTCATTGTGCTCAAGAACATTTCCTAGTAACTTGCAGAATTTATTCATTGTTTCACCAAAAGCATGTGATTAGTTGACCACTTTTTATGAAATGGATTGGTATTGACTTGGATTAAATTAAATTCATCTTTACTTTACATCTAATTTGGCAAGCATACTATCTTGCATGAAGGACTCCCGTTAATCAAGTCCTGTAAAAGTTTTATGCTTGTAAGTGGTAACCACCCTCTTTTTTCTTACATTAACAGGTCCAGAAACAACTACAACTTAGAATAGAAGCTCAAGGTAAGTATTTGAAGAAGATAATTGAAGAGCAACAGCGGCTCAGTGGAGTTCTTTCAGAAGTTCCTGGTTCTGGGGTCACTGCTCCTCCAACTGGTGACAATGACCCAGAATCTGATAACAGGACTGATCCAGGGACTCCTGCACCGTCATCTGAGTCTCCCCATGTTGATAAGCCTGTAAAAGCACATGCCCTAACCAAGAATCTTTCTATGGATGAATCTTTCTCTTCACATCATGAGCCTCTCAGTCCAGACTCTGACTGCCAAGAAACTTCGCTAATGGAGAGCCCTCACGGTGAGAGGTCATCAAAGAAACAAAGAGTTGGCACAAGTGCAGCATTCACAAAAGACAACGTGGCACTTCCTCATCAGATATTGGAATCAAGCTTGAGTCCACCATACCAGCAACCACATTCAGTTTTTATGATGAGGGACCAATTTAATCATACATCAGGATTATCTCTTGGCATCGAGGATCAGAAAGTTTCTGGTAGCAACATATAGGTATTCAACGCCGAACGCGCTGCTTCTGCAACATGAACTCTGTGTAACCTTTGAATATATATATTACTCATTTGGTCACAGATACCGCTTGGTTTTTAATGTTGTAGGTTTAAATTTCTCTTTTATCCCCATGGTTTAAGTACTTTATGGTAATGTAGGGACAGTTTTTATTTATTGCTGCATTGAATGTTCTGCATTCCGTTCAGACTAGTTTGGGCTTGAGGCTAGTAGGTTTTGTTTATTCAAAGTTTGCAGTCTGTCTACACAGCATATGTCAATGATGTGGGACTCCTACTTATATGCTGGGGGTAATTTTATGTCATTCCTGCTGGATCAGCAAAGTCAGAAATTTTGTCAATAGTGTTCAAGTTTTAATATTTATGTATAAAAAGTAATTTTTCCTGATTTACACAGTAGGATATTCAACTGACTGTCCTTCGCTCTATACTGCCACGTCCTGTACCTCTCATTAGCTCTATAACAGTTTCTATGTAACACCTCAAGGTTGCAGCAACTCCTTTGTGACAGAATCTGCTTATGTGTGTTGTGGGCTAGTGTCCACCACATCTTTTTCTTGTATTTTTCGTCTCTTTGTATGTGTATCAAGTGAAGATCCATCATGAAATTAACTAGTTTTTCGCTGAATGTTAGCCTACGTAGCTTTCATTTTTTATCTGAGCTTGAGACTGGTAAGTTAAAAAAACTCACACACTCAGAATTGTTGTATTTGTCATCCCGCTGTAACTCTGCCAAAGTGTGTGTCACTAGTGAAATTTTATCTCGAGTGAAGATAAAGGAGGATTATGACAATTGCTAACAACTAAGCTTAGTAATATATAATATGATTAAACATTTTTAGCTCTTGTAAAAGCTTAGCAAGGAATGTGAATTTCATGACACATCAGAGATGGATCACCTGAGGAACCCATATAATCCGTCAGGCCTTATTACATAGTAGTAGATATTCAAGTAGCTTAATTAGGTAGTTGCCTTCCAAGTCATTAATACTCAGTTCCAGTACAAATGAGATCACCATTCTCTTTGAAAAGTTTGCAATTTTCAGGCAAAGTGCAACAGTTGTCACAATAGGATTCAATTAACTTATGTCGTCCATGGCGACTTGGGCAAACCATGTAAGCTGCATCATCAATGCAATCTCGAGGACACGACTTCTCCTCATCTGCAGTTTTCACTTTCCTTCCTACTACAAGTGTTCCTACAAATTCACAACCATGTTATGAATTATAAACCTCTATAATAAATTAACTGTATAGTTGTTAATAAAATAAACCATGGTCTAGTGATAAATGTATATATAAAAAACACGCATACCTTACATTCATCGATTTCATGTAAATATCCACTTTTACCACCTTTAGTTTATATATTAAGAAAATACCACAACCACGTACAACTTGTGATGATGCCTCTTGGGAAATTTAAGCTAGGTGAATAATATGAGGAAGATGTGTAAAACGTATCTTGAGTTGATTTTCACAAATGTTCACCATACCAGTCTTAGTTATTATCTGAAAGTTCACTTTCTTTGTTGAAGAAAATTGGAATCTAGAAGATATGTGACTTTCCGAGATATGTGAAAAATCAACCTGACGTGTATTTCAATATGTTTTAGTTTCAAATGGCTTACCAAACAAAAGGAGGAGAGCAAGGAAGGCAACTTTGTGAATAGCCATATTGCTTTCTCCTGAGTTACTTTACTACTACTTTGTGCATAGAGCATGTTATATTATGAACCTGTTTATAGCAGATGAATGATCTAAAGAAGGGAAAAAAATAAACACACGAACATCTGGGTACTCTATTTCATTCCAAAAATGTATTTATTTTCTCAAAAGTATCAAGTTTAGCCTGTTAGCTTGTTAATTATCATTTTATCACGTTATAAAAACGCGATAGAGTATTACAAATGATAAAGTAGTCTTACTGCTACGATCTACTGAGATTCAACCTTTTGTCTGATTCATAGAATTTTTTTTTAAAAAAATGTACAAATATATTACAAATAATAACTTGATTATGTAAATATTTTAGATGATTTGTTAGTATACCCCCACTCCCAATTTATATGTATGACTTAGCGGGTGTTTGGATGGACTTGAAAGCTGGTCAAACTTGCTTCTAAACTCTTTTTAACTTGAACAAATTACTTAGGTAGATCTGCACTTGTATTAAAAGTGAATTATGCATGCAATATAAATATATTATAAGTGTTTTAAAATATATTGTGTTTGTTTGGTAAAAAATTGACACGATATAGTATAAATGTATTAAAGTGTGTGATAAATGTATTATTCATCAATGAAACTTGTATAAGATATGTTTTATAAATAATTTTTTGTAATATGAATTTAAATTGTATTATAAGTGTTCAGCGAAAATAAATTATTATTACTATAAATGGTAAATATTTTCTTAATCTAGTATATTTATGTAAGTTTTCCTTTTAACTTTTGGAACTATTAGGCAAATTTTAAAAATAACTTTAAATAAGTTAAAATGATTTAAAAAAAGTCAAAAGTTAAAAGTTGGTTCCTCCCCCTTGCTTTTTTTTCTTTTTGACTTAAAAGTTATTTATATTTGACCAACAATTTTACCTTTTTATCTCTAATATTTATAAATATTTTCTATATTATTTTGCTCCTAATTTTTTTCTTCTGTTTTTTTTTATTTTGCTCTTTCTTTCTTCCATTTTTGTTCCTTCTTCCTATTTTTTCTTTTCTTCGGTTTTTTTCTTTTTGCTCTTTCTTTCTCTTTTTTTTTCTAAATTATTTTCTCCTTCTTTTATTTTTTCTTTATAAATTATTTATGCTAAAGAAGAAATACAGTCATTACAAATATAATTAAAAAAACTCAAATATTTCATGTATTTTATCAAAATTATATATTTTAAAAAATTTATGCATATAAATTAACCTATATAATCAATTTATACTGAAGTTGAATTAAAATGAATTGATTCTAATTTAATATAATTTATAAATAAAAACTTAGAGTAATAATTATATTAACATTTAGAAAAAGTGTTTATCAACACTTATGTACCAAATACATTAATAACTTTTTTTCAACTTAAGCACTTTTAATCAAACACGTAACTGTTTATTTTTTAAATAAGTTTCAGCATTTTAAAAAGTACTTTTTAAAAGTTTTTTTTTTGCAGCCAATCCAAACGGACTTTCACTTTCTTTTTTAGTCCATCCAAAAAAAAGGATACATTTTATATTTACTAATAATTTAACTTTGAAATGTTTATTTTATCTTTAATGAAATGATTTGTACTTATACAAATATCTATAACTTATTTTACACAATATATTTCAAAAAGTATTTCTTTCTTAAACTGTATGTCAAACCAATTTGAGATTGTGATAGAAAGAATTTCCACAGAGTTAGTTCAATTCCTAACTTATAACACAGTTTAAGTGAAGAAAACACTATGACTTTCCTTTCTTTTATCTCCCTCATTAGCAATAGCATGGAGCACTTTCATGTTCTTTTCTTCTTTGAAATAATGCACAATGAGAAAGTCATATTTCTACTTTCAATTGTCATATTCATTAGGTTGTACAAGTCAAAAAAGGAGTTATTAGTGTACCTCAATTAATTAAAGAAGTGGTCACTACTCGTGGATGGTGCCAAACAACCTATAGATGTTGGTTGTACGTCATATGCTTAAAAGAATATATTTTTTCCCACACAATTCTTGTATTAAACATATTTAACATAAGGAGATTGTTGAGCTAAAAATGTGTCTACTACAGTCAGGGACCAGGTCCCTTGAAATAGTAAAAATACGAATCTAAATAAAGAAGGACAGCAAGAATAACACACAAGATTTAACGTGGAAAAACTCCTTGCTCAAGGGAGAAACAACTACGACCTGTCCAACAGGATTTCCAACACCCAAAATCCACTAAATGAATGAGTAAAATAGTCAAATACAACACACACGGTTTATTTGTCTCACTCTCTCACCATTCCCACTTGCAATCCCAGTCACAAGACATGAACAACAAAAACCAACACAAGTCTACACTCTCACCACCTAGATGAAGTTAGACTTCTACCCAACACACCTCAAGGCCTAAACACGCCAAGAGATCTACAGTCAACAATCACAATACACAACAATGATCAGTTTTTCTTTATAAGATAGGAAGTGATCTTACAAGCAATGTTACAACACAACACAACAACATACATAAAAGGAAAATATAGACTTCTTTTATCACGTCCCTCGTACGCAGATGCTGAGTTTCTCAATAGGAGTCAAAGGAGAACTTTTAGAACAACAAGAATATTCAATTTGTGATTTTTTTCAAAAGTTAATTTTTTGTTCCTTGGACATGCTCCTTTTATATTGTCAAGATAACCCTCAAAGAACCATTGGTCCATTAGTACAAATAAAGGTGACATTTCACCAACCAAATCAGCTTTAAGAGTCGTATCCACACAACCCTCTACAAGTTAATCTGATCGTCAACCTGGTCCTCAAGTAGATTTGTTAATCATCAAAATCTTACTCAACAGAGATTCTTGAGACGATCATATTTGACATAAGAAAATTATTGAGATGATTAATATCCTTCATTTCTAATTCGTGAATCAAACCATCAAAAGAGGAAAAAGAATTGGTGAAGGTGCACAATTATTAGATTAGAGACTCACTTTTGGAATAATGTTTTTCTTTTTTCTTTTTCACTTCAATAGTATTGTCCTGTTGTGGAATAGTAGTAGTAGTTTATTACTTGGGTTTCCCCGGGACATTCTAATTAATTTATGACATTATATCTTACTAGGGCAAATTATTATATTAAAGATAGATGCTCATAATTATCATATTCTGAATCCACCTCGATACGAAGTAGCGTTATAGCTTGGAGGAAAGGGGTGATATAAGATTGTAAATAGCTAATTCTCATTTTATTATCACCTCATTCTAATCCCTACTCCATCAACCAACAGGATCTTCTTTTTATATAGATGTAATGTATTTTGGTCCAACGGTTAAGATCATTGATTTTAAGTAAGTAGTAAGTGTGAATTGGAAAATGAAGGAAAGAATAAATAAAATGTGAAGGTAACCAAGTAAAGGGAAATAAAGAGTCATTTCTCTCATCAGTAAATTAGAGAGAAAGTTTTTTCCTTATATTGGAAAACACTTCCTCTAACTCTTAAAAGAGTCAAATAGAGGGGATCACCTCGTGCCGCCGTCGCTCGGTTTTGACAAATGATTTTTGGACAAAATTTATTTCTTTTTATGATATTTGTGAATTATTTATTAATTAAGTTAATACGCGAAATTAGTTAATTTAACAACCTTTTAATTTTCGCACGTAAATTTTCTTAGAACAGACACAATCGTTCCCAAACGATACCATGCTTGTTCTGAACAGGTGAGTTCCCACCCAATAATCCCTATAAATAGAGACCTTTTCTGCTTTTTTCATCATCGAAAAATTATTCTTTTTTTCTGCATACATTTTCTTACAAAAAAAAAATAGAGTCTATTAGTAATCTATTGCTGAATTTTGAGTTTGTCACAATTACAGAAGTTTGAAGTACCGCTACATCTGTCATAGTTAATCTGTTTTATCCTGGGAGAAAGTAATCTATAATCCCGAGTACATTGAGTGAATTAAATTCCTTAAGGACACACAGTGTATTCTGTGAACTCAAATTGATTTATAATAAATACTGTAGTTTGAATAGAAAGAGGATAACAAAGATATCATCTATTTTGGACTAAGATGAGCACAAATTTGTCCTTGGAGTTTTATCCTGAAAAACACCTCTAAACTCATTCTTATAAGATCCTTATTAACTTTCATCTCCCATTCTAGCATGGAATTCGGCTAACATGGTCATATGAACTCCTTCTTCGAAGGCTTGCCTTCCGTCATGAGTGTCACACATTATATATCTTACTATAATATTACAAAAATATGAGGATGAAAATTTATTAACTTAATGAAAAGACTCAGGATCAACAGTTTCCATAATATAAGATGATTATATTCATGAGCTGAGAATGGCAAATACCATACTCATTACATATCACACAGTATGAGCATATATATATTCAAGCTCAAGATTATTGCACAAATATTTATTTAAATAGTGGTCCTTCTAGCTTAATAGTAATTACTAACTAATTAAGAAATCCTAAGTTCCAATGCATTTTACAGATCCATTATTACGGAAAAGTTTGCAACCTTTCCTTGCAGAGCAACAGTTGACACATACTTGTTTAATTATCCTGTGTCCACTTGATGGACAAACCATGTAAGCTACATCTGGATCGCAATTCCTAGGACAAGCCTTCCCTTCTTCTGATTCAACTTTACTTCCTAGTAAAAGTATTCCTAAAATTAAAAGAAATCATGTTAATGATTAAATAAAACAATTCACTAGGCGTAGATCGACTGAATGGACACAAATATTAAAAAAAATAAAACTTCATAAAAGATATGGAAATCATGGTATTATCACAAATAGATTACCAGACAAAAGGAGGAGAACAAGGAAAGCAACTCGGTGAATAGCCATGAATTTCCTTGACAAAGCTATGAAATTATTTGCTTGTAATTTGTGTGTTGGAATTTGGATGTTATTCCAATTGTTATTTATAGAGTCTTACTAAAAGACAACGTAAGAAATAGGAAAAATTCAAAATAGGGGTAAGAGAATTTATGACAGAGTTGGTGTAGTAGGTGTTATTCCATAAAGGAGATCAGAGATCAATCTACTCTGTCAATGGTTTTAAATTGATCATAAAATGATGTGCTGCAGTGAATAGGATTATTCCTTTCTTAACTAAAAATTTCGAGTTTGATTCTATGAAATAATTTTTAAGAAAAAATACTTTTCATATATCAAATAAAAAAAATTTAAAAAATACTTTTATCCCAACTTATCTAATATAATTTATGAGCTATTACGCAATAATAAATTTATTTTATGCACACCTAAAAGATAAGGAATGTAAAATTTTCCTTGAAGAGTTCCAAAATAATAAAATAGTTGTGGTGATGTTTCACTCTAAATTTAGATAATGTGGATAGTTGTCATGGTATCACGTTCCATCTCAAGATTTAGTCGGTTACAAAGAAGTATATTTACTCATGTACCATTTTCTTTTATGCTTAATAGAATATTAACAAAAAATTATAATTTATTTTAAAAACTAAATATTCTTTTTTGTTTAATTTTATACTGGATGTCATATTAATTAAAACCGAGGAAGTATGCACGGTTGCTTGTTTGAACCAAACTAGTACTATATATATAATTTGAGATGGATGAGTCATTAGCATATACACCAAAACTATGACAAGTATTGAGATAATAATATTATGACAGCGTACGTGCCTTTTGAGTTGTCTCTTTTGTGGTTATCTCTTAGTTTTATCATCCCAAATTCCCAATATCGAACACACTAGCATTTGCTCTTTATTATCTCTTCAATGAAAATGTTAAGATGGATCTTGCATATAGATTCTCCACGAGGTTAATTTATGTATGATATATGTGTGCGTACGTAAATAGTCAGCATTTTCGTCAAGGATGTTCATACTTTTAGAACTAATTTTTGTATCAAGGGTGTTCAAAAATTGATATGTATCAAAATATATCTATATTTAACTTATATATTAGGAAAAAAAATTCGACGAATAGTATGCATTTGACCAGCTTTGTCCCTGCGCGCAAAGATCCAACAGTAAAATCAATTAATTTCCTTTAAATTTGTAATTAAATGAGTCGTGTTCTTGAAAGACCACAGGTCCCAAAAACAAGTAAATTAATTAAGTTGATGGCAACAACATAAATCACTTGACACATATCATAATAATATTCATTTTTGCGACTCCTTGAAAAGGAGATTAATTAGCTAGGTTCCAGTACATAATAAGGAACCATTTAGATGGAAAAGTTGGCAGTCTTTGGGTACTTTACAGCAGTTGGTACAATATGCAGGAAAAGACATGTTATTAGGTCCTGTAGATGGGCAAGTCATAAAAGCCACACTAGGATCACAATATTGGAGACAAAACTTGGCTGCTTCTGCATATTCCACATTGCTTCCAACTAGCAACATCACTATTTCAAAGACAACGTTAACTAAATTCATGATACTCTACATTGAAAGTACTGAATTTAAATGAATATGTTACATCCGATTCCGAAACAAACATGCAATGACATCTTCTCATATGCGTTTAATTACAAAGTATCCAAAGTCTAAATTCTTGTAATTTCATAGGTCCATTAAGAAAAATGTTTTATGAAGTAAAAGTAACTAGAATTTGGTGCTAAATAAGTAAATATGCTTCTTATTATGTAATGAAAAAGAATTTGCATTGGAAGGCATACCACATAGAAAGAGGAGACTCCTGAGGATACCAACTTTGCTAGTAGCCATGCTTGTAATCTACTGATGATATATGTTAACTTAGTAACAAGTATTTATAGTTACTAGCTTAACACAATTTCAGGCAATAAATTTAAGTAGAATAAATTTTTGGCTGTAGCTTCTGGCACTTTTAATTGGGGTAGGAGATGGGGAAATGGGAAGGGAATTATAACATGGGAATTGAATCTTCATTAACAAGGTGGGAATTCAGGTATCATTAACAAGGTGGGAATTCAGGTAGTCAATTAACTGAGCTATTAAGATTCTCATGACATTACATTCTTGGCTCAATGGTTTGTTAAAAAATTAATAAAATATTATTTTTTTTAAAAAAAAGAAGAAGAAGAATGATGTCCGGCTTACTTTCCTACGTTACAACTTTTTATAAAGAGAGAAACGAATCTATCATATATAGTCGAGCCTATGGTCCAAGTAGTGAATATTAAAAAGTAAAAATAATAATAATAATAGACTTAATTATTTTATATGAATTAAGAAAGATGGACTTTGTATGAGAATTATTGATCTCTCGTTTAGCATTAAATTGTGATACAACATTTTCTATGATGTTGTATCACAATATTTCACCACAATTTAAGGTTGGACATATAATTCAATCACAAAAGTTCTTGAGGAATTAAACACGAAAGATTTGACTATGATATTATGTGAAGATATGATTATTATATTGAAAATAACTCAACATCAAAAGTTAGTTAAATTTTTTTTTTTATCTAATTCAATAAGCGTTTCTTACTTTTTAATGAGCATGCACTAGTTTGGCATGCCAAAGCCAAACTCAACTTTTAATTTTTTGCACATTGATCATTAATGAAAATGACTTTTAATTAACAAAAAGAAAAAAAAAAGTAGGGGGAGGGGAGTGGGAGGTTATAAAAGATGTTAGGCAAATAATGTGTTGTGTTAGTACAATATAAGTTAGATTTGGTCCATGTTGTGTTTCTTTAATGATACATTTTAAATTCCTTTTTGTTTTTTTTAATTGTCACTTGTTTGATTTTCAAGTCAACATGCTTTTTTCAACATTTCTCATTTAATGTACTCTATATGGCACAAATTGTGCAAAAAATAAAATTCTAATTGTGATAATCAAGACATGTTGAGGACACTTTGAATTATACAGTGATGAATAATTAATGGACTCAAAGACAAGTTAATTTGAACATGAAATAGATATTTGGAAGAATAAATTTTTAAAATGATAAATATTACATATGTTATTATGAGTTTTAACATTAGATAATGCGTTGCAAGTTATAACATTAGAATTGTTGCAATTTGTAGCATTTTGAGGGGGAAAAGGAAACATTTTAATTTTAAAAAATTGAGAAAAAATATAAAATATAATTATTAAAATTAATGATTAGATTTAGTTTCCTATTAAATTAGAATTGTGGAACCTATCATTTATTTGAATTCCATATTTAAATAACAAATCAATTATAATCCTTATTTAAATAGGAACAATTAGTTCTTTTTTTTTACTTCAATAACCTTTCAAATTCATTATTCATATATTCTGAAATTAAATCAAATTTCTTTTCATTTATCAGTTGCTTCTCGTTTTTCATTTTTTGGTGCTGATTTGTTTAATCAGTGTTCCGATGAAAACTAATACGGTATATACATTCATAATCAATGTATATGCCGTCTATGCCATATGCATACAAAAAGAAATATTAGAATGCAAATTAGAAAGTAAAGGCAAAGAATTGGATTTGAACTATAAACTTAGGCCACTGGATTGGGCTTATGATTGGAAACCTTTCTGCTAGTTGGGCCGATCCAGTTCAACTTGACCGTTCTAATTGCCTAACGTTGGTGCCACATTTTGCCATTTAAATAAGAGGAAGCTTCACTAGCAAATATATTAAGCTTAATAAGACTACATACCTATAATTTTTCTAATTATTTCTTATAGTTATGGTTTCTTGTTATTGATATTTTTGTTTCTATATTTCGCTTGTCAATATACAAATAAAGTATGTATAGTGATAAATTTTTCGTAATTTACATAAATTAAATACATTAACATATTGTATACAAATAGCTAACAATTTTAAAATTTTCATAACTTGTATAAATTAAGCAAATGTATCAACAAATTATATACAAGTAGCTAACAGTTATGAACTTCTCATAGCTCATACAAATCAAATATATCAACGGATGTATACAAATAGCTAAGGTAAGAATAAATAAATTCTGAATTTATACAATTAGAACCGAATTAAATAAATTCTAACAAAATTAATCAAACTATAGTCGTGTTTAGTGATTAACCATTTTTCAGTTCCCAGTCAAACTAACACGGTGGATTAACATCCCATCACTGATTCTATTTTTGAAATTATGGGTGTGTTTGAAACGTAAGAAAATATTTTAACAGTATTTAGTTATAATTGAAAAAATATATATTATGATACGTAATAGGAAAATGTTATAGTCAAGAGTTGCACTATAGGTTAGGATCGATTCTCAAATTGGATTCCAAATCAAAAATCAAAATTCTAGTCAAGATCGAAAGTCGGGATAAAAAATCATGTCCTAAGTTAAAGTTGGATTCCAGATCTCGAGTCCAGGATGGAGTGTTGAGGTTGCAAGAAACCTTTACAATTATTTTTTCAAAGTGATGGAAGGCGGAGGTAGTGGTGTGGAGTAAGAAAATTTATATATATATTAGATTTTCTTTGTCACAAGTAAAAATACTTTTCTAAAAATATATATATATATATTTAATTACAAAAAAAGAAAAATAGAGAGAAATTGGGAGCGAGGGATTAAGTAAAGTGGTATAGATTTAAAAATAAAAATAATATCTAAAAACAATTTGTAAAGGAGGTTGGGTTTGTACGCGGGGGTGGAGAGATGAAGTAAGAATTATTTTTAAAAAAACTTTTTATATAAAAAATTGTAGGTGTTAGATGAGTGGTGGGTATGGTGGTAGGAGGTGGTGGAGTTGGGTAAGAAAAATATTTTAATTTTTTTATAGCAATACTTTAATTTTTAACTTTTAATTAATATCAATAATTTATTTAATTTCTATCGAGGTGAAATATGTCTTCATGTGAAATGTTATGTCACAATTTTTTTAATAAAAGAGAAAGTATAATTTACACATCATAAAAAAAGTGTAATGCAAAAAATGCATTCTCAAATTAACGAGTGATAATCTAGACATGAAATCCATACTTCTAATGATTTAAATATGAAACTCAAAAAAAGAATAATTTAAATGTACTTCTGACACTATAGTTTTTTTCTTAAATTTGAGAAAATCAAGTACTCTCTTTGTTCGGAGGAGGCCCCTCCCTATTTTTGCTTAAGTTTCTATTTTGATAACTGACACATGGCATAAATAAATTTTTAACGACTAAGATTTAAATAACTTATGCCATTAAATTGAGAGAGAAAAACTATTAAACTAAATTTTATTCATTAAAATCTAACATACGCCATGTATCAGTTATCAAGATAGAAAATTGAGGAAAATAAAGAAAAACCTTTATGACATTCTTTCTTTTTTGTTTTATCTAAAAAAAAAATATCATTTTATTTTAATTAAAACTAACATAACTTTAAAAAAATTTATTCTTAATGAAATAATTCTCAATCATATAACTATCGAAGAATTTTTTAAAATTATAAATTTAATATTATTTAAATATTATGTCAAATCAAATAAACATGAATAGTGAGGCAAGTCGAAACTAGCAGATGTACGGTCCACGTGTGAAGTGATAATAAGTAAGTGGTTCCCACAGATAAAGATGGACCGACGTGGAAGCAGAAAGGACAAGTCATCATAAAAGAAAATCTACCTACCAAATCCAATCTCTTCTCTATTTTTCTTTCTTTGCCAATTGCATCATTTTTCTTCACCACTTTCCTAGTGGAGGAGGCATATGTAAACTTCAAGTAATCTCTATTTATAAATTTACACATATATAAACTTTTTTTATTTTTTTTTAATGGCAAATTATAGAAATCTCATACTTTACGTGTATAATTTCAATATATATTAACTTTTTTTGAAATTACTAAAAATTCATTATTTTTTAAAAAACGTCGATACATAAACATCAACATTGATACAATGCGAATTTTAGGGTTATTGATGATCTGTGTGTGTCAGTTATTAAAAATTAGACTATATCAATTTTAATATATTGAAAACATTAAAAAAACTTATCAGTAATTGATTAGTTGTTTAATTTTTTTAGGTATCAGTGAAACTAACTGATAGTTTATAAATGCGTGTTATGTATCAGCGAAATAGCGAAAAAAGGGAATTTAGTAATTTTTTAAATGGTAGGAAATAATTATAATTAAGTTTTCAAATGTTGTGTATTTATGTAATTTGTCCTTTTTTTAATCTATAAATATAAATTCAATTTGTTACTTATAATAACTACCTAAGCTAATTCTTTCAATTTATTATTCTCAGAGAGCATTTAGTAATAATTTAATTTTAAATTTCTCTTTTTCTCTTAATAAAAATGATTATACCCACAATATCCATAGTTTGTTTTAAATTATAAATTTTTAAAATTCTTTTTTTTTCTTGTCAACACATAATTAAATACTAACAGATAAATTAGAATTGAAAAAATATTTCATTTTTAAGATTATCAAATTAAACTTAATATGAAAGGTTAATCATGTATTATTGATGGTCTGCCTAGTAAAATTCTCTCTGTATTACCAGTGCATTAAATATAAATTCCTTATATTCATAATTAATATCTTTTCTTAAAAACGCAACAAATTAAAAATTAAAATAACAATACATTTATTATTATCTGACAAGTTAGATTTGAAAGTATAGATGCATACTGATCTTATTTTAGATTTGTAGCTTAAAGATGATACTGCATTCGTCTCAATTTATTTGTCATGTATACTAAAAATAATTATCCTAAAATAATTATTAGTTTAGATAATCAAGAAAATTTTTAACTTTGTCATTAGCATTAATTATTCTAGAATTAAGAGATACATATATAGATAAAAAATTAATTATTTATAAGGGGTATATTAGTCAAACAAAACTCCTAATTAATTTTTTAAGGGTTATGTCAAATCTTAACATGACAAATAAATTGAAAAGGAGGGAATATTCTTTAAGGAAAAATTATGTATATAATCAAATATATTAGTTAATTAGCTAATATAATTATAGTTTGAATTAATTACTACTCACAACGAACATCTAATTATAATTACAATTTGAGTTTTGTATAAACCTTATGGGCGATTATATAAAAATTGTGCATGAATAAAATTATATAGTAAAATATACATACACTATGAATTGTACAAACGTATATAAATGTTACGCGAACTATATTAATATTGCTATAATTATAGTTATAAAATATCATTATTCAAATTATAACTATAAAATATAATTAAAATATTTTTAAATAACTATACATAAAATTCCTCTACTAATAATAAATGCTTACTAAATATCAAAATAACTTATTTGAATATGATGGGACCTGTTGAAATTAAAATGGTTGTTACTTGTTGTTGGCCCCCACCCCCCCAACTCCAAGAAAAATCTAAAAAAAGAAAGACCCATCCTTTTAACAAAAGTGAATAGTTCCAAAGGCTCTTCAAATTAGCAAATTAAATTAAAACTCTTTACCCCACATCTCCTACCTAACACTTTTTAAGGCTACCCCACCCACACCATCAAGATATATATCTTTGTATTTCTATTCCCCTTTTTCTCCCATCTCCATTACACACAAACTAAACTACAAGTACCAAACAGTTTTAGTCTTATCAACAACACAAAGAAAATAGTGAAAGATCAGCCTATCCCCTTTGGCCTTACTTAATTATCTTTAAAATCCTTCAATACTAAAGAGAGAAAAATAAAAATTTTCAAAGCATGGGACGTTCACCTTGTTGTGAAAAAGCTCATACAAATAAAGGAGCATGGACTAAAGAAGAAGACCAACGACTCATTAATTATATACGTGCTCATGGTGAAGGCTGCTGGCGGTCTCTCCCTAAAGCTGCAGGTATTCATCCCCCAAAAATTATATTACTTATAAAAATTAATTTTTTTTTCTTTATGTATATTTTAGTGGGGTATTAAAGATTTTAATTTAGAAGTATATAAGTTTAACAAATTTGTTTAAGGAAATTATGAGGATGTAATTATTTTGGATCTTTTCTCACAACATAATACTCTGATTAGGGCTCATCCCACCTAAAAAAGTAGATTTTTTTTTATGGTTTTGGTGTTTGTGGAAAAAAGATCCCAAGATTTGAGCCCTTTTTTCCTTCTTGATAAATATTTTATTTTCATGATTATTTATGGATTTTTTTTAATATTTTAGGATTGTCAAGATGTGGAAAGAGCTGCAGATTGAGATGGATAAATTATCTAAGGCCTGATCTCAAAAGAGGAAATTTTACTGAAGAAGAAGATGAATTAATAATCAAACTCCATAGTTTACTTGGAAACAAGTATGTATACCTTCTCTTTCTTTCTTATTTGTGATTTTTACTTATTATAAGTAAGACTCCTATCAAAAAAATTGTGAAAATTGGAATAGAAAGTCAAAATTTTGATTCTTTTGTTTGGCCAATTTTGGACCACATAAAAACTTATAAAAAAACTTGGATGTTCTAGAGAAAAAAGTGGTTATAGTAGTAATAAATTTTTTCAACAAGTGGGGAGAGACTTCTCTGTTTCTTGGAATACCAAACCTACAAAATCTTGAGATTCTAAAGTCCTTTTTGAGTAGTAAGTACTATTTATTATTCTTATTAAACAAAAAAGTAACTCTAATATAAAATTAAAGTTTAATTTTATTAATTTGAAATATTTTCTGATGGCAAATAGATAGAAAGTTGTTAACTTGCATAAAATTCAGAAATGGCCGCTTTATAATCTTTAGTCATTACATTTAGAAAGAATTTTCAACAAATAAAACTTTTGTTGAAAATACAATAACTATTTCTTTTGGATATGGTCAAAAAATGATCAATTAACTCTTATCTCTAGAGTTTATTTTCAGTAAAAACATTTAGTTTTTATGAAAGAAAATTTTTAGCTCAATAATATTTTTATGTAATTTTTTTTTGTAGATGGTCAGTTATAGCTGGAAGATTACCCGGAAGAACAGACAACGAAATCAAGAACTATTGGAATACACATATTAAGCGAAAACTCATCAGCCGTGGCATTGATCCTCAAACTCACCGTCCGGTCAACGGCGCCCCTAACTCCACCACCACCGCCGTCACTACCACCACCATCCCCACCACCCCAACAACCAAAAACATCAACATGGATTTCCAAAACAACGTTGACCAAAAGCCCAATATTACAATTGCCACGTCATCATCATACGATGAAACAAAATGCAACAGTGGTACTACTACCGAGGAAACAAAGCCACTTGAAATTATTATTCCAAAAATACCCTCACAAGTTATGATAAATCTTGAACTTTCCATTGGGTTGCCATTACAAACTGATCATATTTCTTCACCAGAGTCAACCGCCTCATACAACTTCTTGACCACCGTAGCACCGCCGGTTACCGCGGCAGTACCGGCGGCAGAGATGGTGGCGAAAACAGTTTGTTTGTGTTGGCAAATTGGATTTCAAGGTGGTGCTGGTCAGTATTGTGGTAAATGCAAAAACACAACTGGATTTTACAGATATTGCTGACCTGGCTTTTTTGGGTAATTAAGTACTAGTACTAAATTTTTTTTATCTTAAATACTACCATTTTGTGATAAGTGAATATTTTATATTTTAGGTTTAGATATTAATATTTTTTTGTTTTTCATTTTTTGCCTCCTAATTGTAATCATCTACTCACAAACCTTTGTAGTAGTTCATTTGTTGCAACGTCTTACCAGGTTATGAATTGGAATATGTATTTAATTTTCCAATTTCAATCTATTTAATTTCTCTTCGACTTTAAATTCATATATTGTTGTTAAATGTAAAAATAAAATATACTAGTATTAATATTAAAAAAGTGAAGTTGGAATTCGATCTGACATGAAAAGTAAACTTTAAAATGTCTACGGAAGATTTGATTCACTAAGAGATATCTTTCGTAATTTAGGAATAAATTAGACAATTTTAATTATAAATATAATTTTGCAAATACATAGTTACTATACTACTTATCAAGTGGACAGGGGCGAAGTTACCCTTTATCAGGGTGTTATATCGTTATAATAATTGAGTTGTTTCTTTTCTTTTTCAATATCACCTAACAATATTTTTGGCCATGTGAGTTATTTTCCTTCTACGTAGAGTCAGTCCATCACAATAATTGTCTTTCTGGTTTGGCGCAAGACATTTTTTCACATAAATTCCATGAGGAAAGCCACATTATTTTCTATTCTTTTCTTTGGTCCAGTTCATCACAAGTGTCTTTGTCACACACAATTTACTTCTATTCTCCGCCTCATAAAAGATGAAACTTTTCCAAGTAACAAAGTCAAAATATATTTTTAGTTTTAATCTAATAAAAAAACTAAGAAATCACATATACTGTGGTTCAATTTGACAATATATTGTAATATTATAATATCTATCTGACTTTGAAAATAATAATAACATGAAGGAATGGTCTATTTTTCTTCATTCCTAAAGTCCTCTTTTCAATTAAAAACAAAAAAGAAGAACTTTCGAGTAAGGAATTGACAAGATTCGACCAACCAAATCTTATCTGAAGGAATTCATCTAGTGATAGATTCTAATTTTGACTAATAAAAAGCACATAATTTTATCAACGGACCATCCATATATATATATGAACATAATAAAATTAATTAAGTTTATTAAATGAACTGGTAGTGGCTACAAATTTATGAGCCAACAAAGTCAGCTGAATTAATAAATTCTACATATGTATTACAGAAAAATCGCAAAATTAATTTTGAACTTCTAAAGTGCGAATTAAGTACAAAATCTAATTTTACGATACCGACTACTTAAATTTGTACTTAGAAACATTGAATAAACCAAGAATGGTAGGTTTCTTCGACATTATTATTTTGTGCTGCTGTTTTTTGAGTGGAATGGTAAAATTTGGTCCATGTTTCAAAAGGTGGAGGCACTAGTGCTATGTTTTATCAAATAATGGGAGTAGGTACACAAGTCTCAATGCATATATAGGGCTTTAAACGAAGTTAATTACAAATCCAAATTTATTTTTAAAAAATATGAATATACAAAAAGTAAAACAAAACAAAAAAAAGATTGTACTAAAATAATATATATACTCATTTGATCTATCCAAATTAGTTGTCATAATTTTTATGAAAAGTCTGAAATAAAATCAAATTAGATCAATTTAATATTTAATATTCAATAACTATGCGATAAATATCTGAGAAGTTGTAGTTTTGTCTTTTGAAAAACGAATAATAAATTTAAAAATTAAATGTTATGTAGTGTCAAGGCAGACAATTGAAATTTCAAACCATAAGAGCACAAATGGAAAAAAGAAAAGTATAATTTGGAATTGGATCAAGTGGTGTTTGGCCAATGGTTAAGCTGTCAAATGTTTGTTTAATTATAGTAGAAATTAAGTAATAAATGTGTAATGTGTTTGTTGGGAATCCAGTAGGGCTTTATATTAAGGTTCCAGAAAGAATGGCGGATTTTCCTCCACCTAATAACACAACTAACTCACTATAAGAGAATAATGCTATGTTGCTTGTAGTTGCAACGGAGTCAACATTTTCGTCAAGGGTGTTTATATTTTTAAAATATGAGTGAGTGATTTTTTTATTAAGAGTGTTCAACAATTGATATATATCAAAATATCTATATTTAATCTATATATTTAAAAGAATTTTCCAACAAAGGATGTTCATTTGACCACTCTTGAGTGAATGTAGCTCCGCCTGGTTGCTTGTGTGAGATTTTAGTTTTGTTTGGATTGAGTGGGAATCTTCCTTCTATTTTTTAATATCCAAACAAATCAAATAGAATATAATCCCCTTACTTTTATTGGTTGTGGTTGTTAGCTTTGAATTGGTAAGGCTGGTGGAGTTTATTTTAACTCTCTTTAATGAAAAAGTATACATTGCTTATATATGGTTAATTAATTATAAATGTATATTTTTTCTTATTCTTTTCTTTTTAGTCCATCTAAAAAAGAACGCTATCTTATTCTAGGAAATAATTTAATTTTAATTTTGTTTTTACTCTTAATGAAATATCTTTCAGAAACAACCTCTCTATCTCTATGAGGTTTAAGTACATTTTATCCTCCCCAAACTCCAGTTATGACTTGTGAGATTTCACTGAGTATGTTGTTGTATTCTTAATGAAATGATTCTAAGTGACACAAATATCTAAGAATTGTTTTAAACCACAAGTTTCAAATTTTTTTTTCTTAAAAAGCGTGTTAAATCAGACTTATGCCACTTAAAATGAGACGAAAGAAGTAGTAGATATTGAACCATTCAACTCTTTTGTGAATTTACTTTTTCATATTTTGATCTTTTTTAATAAAACTTCCGATACCATCGCTGTTTTGAAAACAATATAATGTGCTTCTAGAAACAATAAGTTGAGCAAAAAGGCAAATAAAATAAAAAAAAAAGGAAAGAACATGTGACATGTTTGGAAGGTAGGTAACCCAATCTCTGGCTTAGAGTAGTAAAAAAAGAAAAAAGAAATTAGAAGAAAACAATGTGTTAGTTAAAGGTAGGTGGGTAGGCATGGGTGGGAATGGTCATGTGCTAATACAGTGTAAGTATGGGATTCTTCATTCCTATGTCCTTTTTTAATACCTCACCTAAAGAAAAAAAATAACTTCTTTTTTAAGAAAATCCAGTTGGAAATGGCAAGCTTTTCCCTCCAGGCTGGCCCATTTTTTCCCCTATTATATGTGGGTAAAGTTATTAAAATAATGTTAAATTTGAATTTATGTATATTTTTTTATAATTTTACAGATAAAATATTAGATTGATGTATAACGTTTGAAATTATTTATAAAGTTTTGAATTTTAATATGATACTTTTTTTTTCCAATTTGCTCAAAGAGAATTATAAGTTGCAAAAAAGAAAAGTTATAACGTACATTAGAATTATAAGTATAAGAAAAAAAAAGACTTTTAAAAATTGTGATCCTAAATTAAAGTTTTGTTAAATGTACCGAAATATCATTTAATTTTGTGATCTTAAATATGTCACGTAGAAAATTGAAATTAAAGTTCTACCATGAAAAAGAACCGAATTATTCTTTTCGAAAAATACCAAAAAAATAAGGAGATCATTCTTTTTTAAATCGCAAAGTATTTATTAAAATTTTGTGAATTTTCACATAAAAAAATTATACTTTGCATTAAAAAGAAAATATTAAGTTTGGGCGGCTAAACACTTGAAGCGCCTCTCATGTTACACACAAAAATTCGTTTTCTTCATTTGAAAACTTAGGTCGATCTATACATGTATTCAAATTGTCAACACTTTTATTTTATTATCAATTCAACTCTTATTTCCTTATCAAAAGAAAAAAAAAACTTAGTTAAACAACATTAATATAACTTCTTTTTTAGATAATAATAATAAAAAGATAAGACTGATATATACTCAGAAGATAAATTAAAAAGGGACGGAGAAAACATTTTTCTTTTTTGATTGAGCAAAACTTTTTGAAAATTAATTTCTTTAATTTTTTTTTTAGAAATGTCTTTTTAAGTGAAAAATAGAGAAAAAAAAAGTTATGCTATGACATTATGTTCTATATTAATTGTATCCTACTCATCTTTGGATCAACATAACTCATCGTCATTTCACACTGACTCTTATATTTCCCCACCCCTGTCTTTACTTTTTAATAATGTTTCCCCGTTTAAAAAAGAATAATTTCACATGACACATTTAAGATCATAAGATTGAAGAACATTTTATTATATCTGATTATCTGATATAACTTTAATCTATAACTATAAAATTAAAAATATTATTGTAGTTCATATATAAATATTTTCAAAATAATATTTTGCCGGAATCAAGTATAAGAGATAATATTTTGATGGATAATTAATGAAGACACATCGAATACGTAAGTTAGCTTAGAAGAATAAGAATGTGCATGTGCATGCATTTAGGAGAAAGCACGTTACGGGCAGATGGCGTTTATTCTTTTAATAATCTTTTGCTTTTATTGTATTTGTTGTAATCAACACTCAAACATTCATATATATTCTCATTATATTTTTCAAATGCAATCACATGCTCCCATTTCTTTTACACCCAATTTTAATTTTATTTAATTATATTCGTTATCAGAAAATGTTCTTTTCATTTAGAGTAGGCGGTATACACATCTATCGATCTACCGTAATCACGATTTATATTATCGATTATCATTAATCATATAATATAATTTAGAAAAAAATAAGGTCATAAATTAACATTTTTTGAAAATGGACCCGACCCAATAATTATTTTGGAGCGTCATTTAATTGTTGTATGGTGTTTGTTTTGTTATGTACCTAACCCCTCTTTGGTGCGTCATATGTGGAAAAGAACAAGATGATTTGTTGATGTAGATGAGACTCAATTCCATGTGATGAGGCTCTACTTTGTCTTTTCTTTTCCTTTAATTTCCTCCTAACTTTTTTTTTTCGATTTAATTATTCAATATAAATGCACAGTTAGATAACTTCCGATCAAGGTATTTTTATTTCAATTTATATGATTTTTTTTAATTTTGTTCTAATTGTATAATTTTTAGTAACAATTTGATTTTATATCTGTTTTATCTTTCATGAACCTATGTGTTAAGTTAAACTAACTTGTATAAGTTAAGACGGGGAAGTAATATTTTAAAACAATATATAAATAAGTAAGGTACTTCCTCCGTCCCATATTAATTGTCATAATTTTCATTTTTAAAGTCAAACTATGTAAACTTTGACTAACATTTTAAGATATATATTTTTAATCATTTAAAATCTAAAGTTGCTATTATATAATCAAGATGAAAAATAAATTTGATACAATGTTATCAAAATTATTAGTTTAACAATTAACTAAAAATCTTAGAATCGAAAATTGAATCGACAGTTCAATCAAAAAATTATAAAATTACTTAAAAATCATTAACCAAAAAACTCAACACCAATAAATTTATAACATTTTTTTGGATTCACTTTATTCATTAGACCAAATTGGAAAAAACTAATGATATTGAAAAATAAGATTTGATCTAAAAAGAACAAATATTACATTACGTACATAACTTTTAAAAATGTATATTTATTTAATTCTTTTTATATATCTACTTTTTTTATATTTTAATTTTCAAAATTTGAACTCCATCTCTAATCACACCATATTGATCTGTTTGCTTCTAAGTACTACTTTGTGCTATTTAAGTTCTAATATGATTTTCACGGTTGAGTGAATCCATTTTTATCCTTTAAAAGGCTTTGGTGATGTTAACCTTTTAGGTGTGGCTTAATGTCTTATCATTTTTCTTCCCCTGCAAAATTGGGGGTATATAACGAGGTGGGAAATCAAATTTTTATCAACAAGGTAAAAGTTCAGACAATCGATCAATATTGTTCGACTAAGATTTTTCAATGTCGTATTATTCATATCTTGCTTCTGACATTTTTTTCTTCTTCTAAAAACTTGTTTAAAAACATGGTAATTAATTTAATTTCTCTGGATCTTTATGTAAATTTACACAAATAAAATGATTCACGAGTAATATAGGTCAAAATTTTGCTAGAGAAAAATGGAAAACACATCACCCTAGCAGTCCATTTGAAAATTCAAAAATGGAAAACACATCATCCTAGCAATCCATTCGAAAATTCAAAAAATACTTCAGAAAATGACTTAATTGTAATTGTAAATACTTGTTCATAATAAATTTGTAACGACTGTCCGCATAGTTATGGGCAGACTAACGAGGAAAGATAGAATTTGGGCCAAAGAACTCTTGAGTACGTCATAACTTGAAAACCTTGAGCTTAGGTTAAATTTGGATGAAATCTGACTCGGGTGAGGTATGGGATAATTCAGTAATGAATTGAGGTCTGAATTATAAGTTTGATCTTTCGAATTGATAGCCAAGACAATAAGGAGCCTATACGGCTTTACAGAATCCAATTTGGTCAAGTAAAACTCCCAAAATTGATCTTGGCGCAAAGGGTTGATTTTAGAATGTCATGATTTGAGAGTATGTTATGAAATGAAAGTTTGGGATGCAAATCCCAAATTTTTGACTCCGTGTTTAAGTAAAAAAATAATCTCAAAATCATTTTTATTTATTTCTCTAACTTCATTCTTGAGAGACCATAAGCAACTTAGGGCAGTTTTTCTCTAGTTTTCCGCCAATTCCATCAATAAAAGCAAGTTAATCGTTCTTCTAACTTGTAATCTGAATACCTAGACATTAGAATCTAGGAAAATTCTCTTAGAGGAAGGTTTTGGACTGAAAATTAATGGTGAAAAAAGCCCTAATTAGGGAGATGAGCAGCTGAAAGTGACAAAGGGTTAAGATTTCGATGTAATCCGAATATTGTAAGCCATTGTTTGTTAATTTTTTGTAATCTTGTTGTTTTTAGACGAAGAACGAGCCATGATACTGGAAAAGCGAAAAAGGTCCAATTCTATAGAGACAATTTCCAAAGCTTATTTTGAGGTAGGTGGTCGTTTGATTTTTTTTCTGTGATATATGTGCTTGATAATTGCATTGTTAGTATTGCCTGCATGTAAGTGAATAGAGAAAGACAGAATGAACTTAAAGAAATCGCTAGTTATGAATAATTACATACATTGAAATTCGTTACTTGATTCTGCAAGTTGTGAACATTCATTGTTGTTGTAATTGTGATTGTGGATCGTGATAAAAATTGTATGCAAACAACTCTCAAATACTATGGATAGCCATTGAAGAGAGCTTAGCTACATTAGAGAAACT
>JBCEWC010002889.1:0-32335 GCA_038996855.1 Solanum aculeatissimum | reverse complement strand
TTGAGTGGTATGAAGTTAAAATGACAAAGTATGGGACATATCCCCTCATTATAAAACGTCCCAACACTTAGAAAAAAAAATGAGGCTTATGAACAGTAAATTTACATTCTTGAAATAGCATTTCCTGCACGAACAGAGTTTATGAAAATGGGCATAACCTCTTCGTCCGAACTCCAAATGAGGTGAAACGAAGTGCGTTGGGTAGCTAACTCAAAGGGCTTTCCATGGATAAGTTATGGCCCACCCAATTATTTATGTGTTAAATGATATGACCCTCCAAAGTAGACCGTCAAAAAAGGCTTCACTTGGAAATTTCGGATTTTGATACGGTTGCTCTAGAATTTGGGTGAGACCCATTTCCCATTCCATTTGAACCCCTTAAACAAGAATATGAAGTCAGATTTTCGAAAAACAAAACAAATTTTTAGATATAGCTAAAATAAGTTTCCAGTAACTTCCGTAGCATATTTTTAGGAACTTCTTGGGTCGTTTCAACTTGCCAAATCTCACCACACCTTACGGGTCTCCCATTTTGGTATGAAGGCCACCTTCCTTAGGGGTCTCCCATTTCAAAAGGATTTACATAGCATAGCATGTCATATCAAAGCATACCTTATGGGTCTCCCATTTTGGTAGCAACCTATGGAGGCACATAGTTTCGGGAAAGGAGTGGGACCCTTGGGGATAGCCCACTTACTACTCCAATCCTTTTCGGTACTAAGTCATCATCCCACAAGAATACTTATACATATACATGCTTTTAAAACGAAACTTGACACTTGAACTTCAAATCATGCATACTTGGGCTTAGAAGTCAAACATACTTTCAATACTCTTATGCATACTTAAAAAGAGCCAAACATATTTCATAGTCATGCATCATGGGCTAAAAATCCCAACAACTTTCATGTCATACTTTATGCATAAGAGTAGGTCCATTCATATCATGCTTGTCAAATCATATTAGTGTAAACACCCTTGTAGCTCAAAGAGCCATATCATAGACTTAATGTGATCACAACTTAGTCAGACCCATACTTGTTCAAAATCATAGTCATAAACATGTTTGGGACTTAGCCCACATCAAAACTTTCATCATAAATCCATGAATCATTCATTTAATACCATGAGGAACAATGTCAATAGCATGGGTAATTAAATTCAAACTTTAAATGCAAATCAAGAGTGGTTCATGAGAAATTCAAGTCAAATCCACCTTCAAAACATCATTTAGACAATACCTATGCATAAATTAAGAGTACAAGGGACATGCAAAACTTGATCATCATTAAACTATCAAACCTTCATGAAACTCAACCTCAAACCAATATTAAATCATCTAATTTCTACAGAACATAATCCCAATCAATTAAATACTTCAAAATTTAAAGAACTCAACCTTAATTAAGACTTAAAAATCAAATTTAAAGAGGAGGGTTCTTGGGTCTTCATGCATGAAAGAGAAACAATGAATCAAACCCACATACCTTTCAATTGACCAAAGGAATTGAAAATTTTCACAACAAGGATGATCTTGCCCTAATTTCTTCAACCTTTCAACAATGGAGGTAAAGAGAATTTAGGAAATTTCAAAGTGTAATGGAGAATGTTAGAATGGATAAATAGGGGTTAGGGTTAGGTTAAGGGTGTTTAGGGGACCTTAGAAAGCCTAAAAGAGGCATATGATTTAATTAAATTATGAATAAACCATTAATGAAACGGACTAATTAACTATAACAGAGTGTCTCATGGTAGGCATCAGGGGTCAATCTACAGGTACACGGACCATGTGCCTGTCCGTGTGCCTTGCCTTGGCCTCGTCTTCGGCTTGAACTTCTCGGGGTATTTCTGGATCACTTCATGGGAGGGTCTCACGGACCTTGTGGATTCACACGGACCATGTATTGGTACATGGATCCACACTTGTCCCGGATACCAGCCCCACACCTTAGTCAGCACACTGCCCCACTTCACGGACCCCTTCAGGTCCATTTGGAGTCTCACGGACCGTGGGGTGGTCCGTGGGACTTAACTTGGTCCATGGCAAGGGTCCTAGCTACCAGGAGCCCATTGGAACCCCCCACATGGACCTTTGACCTCCACATGGTCCGTGGACCTTTCCTTGGACCATTTCCAGAACCTATTTCCAGCATCTTTCCAATTAGAGTTAGTCTAACTATTTTGTCCATAGGTTTATCATACAAACTTCAAATTGAGTGAAACCAGTTGTGTTGCAAATATAACTCAAAGATATTCAATTTTATATATCGTAGCATACACAGTTCATCCCGTACCAAAAGTTATGATTTCCCAATGTACACTGCTCAAACGGCCTCTCTAGGCCACCAAATGGTCCGTTCTGCATTCGGCCACTTAAACTCAACCCATGGCTACCAAAATTCAACCATGAAAAGTAAAACACCATACAAGATCAACCATTAAGAATTTAAAAAATTTTCAGGTCATTACAATCTCCAAGGGTCCATACTCTTTTTCGTCAAGCCATGTGCCAACATGGGATTTCTCCCTAGATGGGATTACTTGTTACCCCCTATTTTTAGGGTAGGTTGGGATCTACCAGGAAAATAGTCCAATTCCAAGTATTAGCTCTCTTGATCTCCCTTGTTGTCAGTTGAGGTCACATCCCCGCTATGAATATGTAGGTTTGCATACATGCATCATGGAACTTCATGGCATATTGGTACAGTATTTATCCTTGATTATATACATTATTTTTATACATATATGTGCCCTCTCCATCCAGCTTTGTAGTAGGTTCATGTTCATATGCATGGCATGCCCGTATACTTAATGCATTATATGTGCTAACCCATACTCTTTGTCTACATGATCTAACCATATAGTGGCCCGAGACGACATTCATCCACCATTGGATGCTTAGTTGAGATCTTAGATGTGTTGCTTGTGGTGAGCCCTATACTCCAAGGGCAAACCCACCTTCTTCTAGCTTATGTTTTATTACGTCTTTTCTATCTTGTAACTTGAGGGTGAGCCCGGATTATGTCGAGGCCCCGTCTTATTCAATGTAGAGGCATTGTTAGACATATAAATTTCTATTGTACGCCATACTATGTGCTTCTTTGAGATGTTATGACAATCTATGTTTTTTTATGACTACTTACGTTTTTATTATGCTCTTTCTTATGTTACTATGTTTGGATGGATGGAATGTGCTTATGTGGAAAGTCCCTAGCCCATGCTTGCCCCCATAACTTGAGTCATACTTACCCGCCCCTTAGAACATAAATGCTATGTGTTATATGATTCATGCTTATCCCATTCCCGGTGATGTCCTCATTGCTTGATTCCAAAGCCCCAAAATCCCTTAGATTTATGTGTTATATATTGTATTACGCGCTTCCGAAATATTGATATGTGCGATGATGCTTGGATAGCTTGATCGAGGACTCTCGGGTTCTCTTTTACCATGTCACGTCTAGGCCCTACTCTAGGGTTGTGACATAACTTGGGATTGGTCAGGCCATGCACGATTTCGTGATCTAGCATTATTATTGTTCCAACCTTGATTCTCGGGTGGCCTTAGAAAAGTAGGACAAGAACCCACCACATGGTTGACCATGTAATGCACCTCCTTATTTAACTTTCATTAAATGGTGCACTATACAACATCACATCATTAGTAGTTCCCATATTATTGGCACTTTTCCGACATCCTCCAATAACATATTGGTCAAGAGATCAAGTTGTGTCAACATCTTAGCCATATTTTCTTCCCTTTTTTGATCCTTAGAGATTTTTTCCTTAGAAGGACCTCTATGTGCAGAAGATACAAGGTCATCCCTTGTATACCAAGCTCTATTGAATTTTTTCATGTTATCCAAGAGGTCACATGCAACACCAGATGTTTGTTTCATAATTCCATCTCAGACCAACTAATCCGCTACACCTTGTTGATAGTATGAAGACTCATTTCAAAGTATTGCAATAATAGATGGTCTGGAACTCCATGGTTTGAACATTGTAATAAGCGTTTTTGAAACCTCAATTATGCCTCATGCAATGGCTCACCCTCAATATTCTTGAAGTTCTGAATACTTCTCCTCAACTTGACCATCTTCGCAGGAGGAAAGATTCTTTCTAGGAACACATCTTGGAGTCCCTCTAGCGAAGTAATTGAGTCTCAAGGAAGCTCAACGAGCCACCTCACTGCTTCAGTGGTGATAAAGAATGGAAAGAGTCTCAACCTTATGGCTTCTTGGGTGCATCCTCAAAAATTTAATTATAAAGACACATCGACAAAGTTCCTAAGGTGTTCATAAGGATCTTAATGAGTGAGTCTCCCAAATAACCCTTACAACTGGAGGAGTTGCAACATGGTATTGGTAACATAGAATATCACACCTCCAGAAAGTGGGGAAAATCGAATTGCTCTGGTGCTTCCCACTTGATCCCAATTAACATTCTGAAAATCATTCATATCTCTGATGTTATCAACGAGAACACTCTCGTTGTCCTCCATCTTAACACTTGATTACTCAACAACAAAGCAACAAGAAAATAGTAAAATAAATTCAACTATAAGAACAAAATTCAACAAACACTTTAGTCAAGAACTAGCACCATTCCCCAGCAACGGTGCTATTTTTTATGCACGCTCAATCCTACCACTCAAAAGAAGTAGGGACGGTCGTCATCAACATATTACCCAAGTTTGAAGTCGGGGTCGAATGTCATAGGGAATGGTGGTTCAAGAAGCAAAGTATTTCATTGAATTAGGCAATTATAGTCTTAAATGGAGGGTTACAATAATTAAAGATTGAGATTCAACAATTAAAAACTAAAATTAGCAAACTAACAACAAATATATAGAGATGTTGAGGATGTGTAAATATGTAACTAGATCTAATACGCTGGGTCTAAATATTTGACTAAATTGAGTTAAACATGAGTGAATAGGCTAGAATGTTGGTAACCTAAGTGCAATTACTACACAAAGGTGTTTCACATGATTCAACTACGATAACATACATAGCTCGCTCTAGGACATGCCTTGCCTGAGAAATCATAACAAACCATTTACTACCTTAGCCATTAAACCTATGGGTATGCCATTCAACTGAAACTCTGAAGGATTTCAAGATAACGCATCCATTCCACACTCTAACTACCTAGATTAAAGAAATAATTAGAGATATGAAGTAAATCCCAAGTTTGCAACCTTGAGATTATAGTGAAACTAAACAATGGGCATAAATTCACTCAGATTAACAATAATATAGTCAAAATAACAAAGACAAGCAATAGAAAGCAAATACCCATATCAAATGCACACACCCAACATGGGGTTTTAGCCACTTATGCTAGAAATTAAAGTTCAATACAAATATTTGCAGTTGAGTACATGGGTAACAAAGATTTGAAGAGAAAAGTTGTTTTCAAAAAGTTAATCTCTACAAATTTGTGCCTCCATAAGCTTAAAACCCTCTCCCTTATACTATTGAGCAAGAATATTCTAAGTACCCTAATCTCACTCTCTCTCTCTAGAATTCTGAAGAGAATAGTTTGTACAATGTCTTTCACTACAATTGCTTAAATAGTTTGTGAATAGTGATGGAATTTTTTGCATTAAATTGCACTTTTAGCACAAAATTCCACAAAATTCTACAAAATTCCATGATTTTGCATGGATTAGTTATATAATTTTGTAAAAAGACATTGTACAAATTATTCTCTTCAGAATTACAGATAGAGAGAGTGAGAGTGAGATTAAGGTACTTAGAATATTCTTGCTTAATAGTATAAGGGAGAGGGTTTCAAGCTTGTGGAGGCAAAAATTTGTAGAGATTAGCTTGTTGAAATCAACTTTTCTTTTTTAATCCTTGTTACCTATGTACTTAGTTACAAATATTGGTATTGAATCTTTAATTTCTAGCATGAGTGGCTAAAACCCCCATGTTGGGGGTGTGTAATTGATATGTGTATTTGATTTCTATTCCTGGATCTTTGTTATTTTGACTATATTGTTGTTAATCAGAGTGAATTTATGTCCATTTCTTAGTTTCATTTATAATCTCAAGGTTGCAAACTTGGGGTTTACTTTAGATCTCTAATTATTAGTTTAATCTGAATAGTTAGAGTGTGGAATGGATGTATTAGCTAAAAATCTTTTGGGGTTTCAATCTAATGCCATACCCATGGGTTCAATGGCTAAGGTATTAGGTGGTTTGGTATGATATCTTAGGCCAAACATGTCCTAGAGCGATCCGGGTATGTTATAGTAATTGAATCATGTGAAACACCTTTGTGTCATAGTTGAACCTAGGTTACCAGCATCCTAGCCTATTCACTCAGCTTTAACTCAATTAGTCAGATGTTACCCAGCTTAGTAAATCTAGTCTCATATTTGCACATCCCCAACATTTTTCTATATTTGTTGTTTAGTTTGTTAAACTAGTTGTCGATTTCTGAATCTCAATCTTTAATTATTGTAACCCCCTATTTGAACCTACAATTCCCTAATTCAATGAAATACTTTGCCTTTTGAACCACCCTTTCCTGTGGGATTCGACTCTGACTCTAATGTCGGGTAACATGCTAATGACAATCGTCCCTTCTTCCTTTGAGTCGTAGGATTGAGTGTGCGTCACCCATTCAACGATCTGCTTTTTGGCTTGGGCGACGCCTGAGGCCCAAAATACCATCAATTGGCCCTAAAACATCCCAATGTAATTTTGAAGGTGTTTTCACTCAAAACTTCATCTCTAATCAATTTTATGCTTCCAAACCTATATAAACCACTACCAAAGAGTTGAAAAATTGTGAGGGTTAGCCGAAATCAAAACTTAAAAATTAAGAAGCTAAAGTAAAAATAAAAAATAAAAAATTCAAATAAGAAATTAAAATTTGGACAAATTCGATGAGTTGCCTCCCATCAAGTGTGCAATTTATTATCGCGCTGCCACACCAAATTCAACACCCTTTTATGCTTCCACATCGAGGCAATGAACCATCTCCCAAATTTCAAATCGATCTTCTGGTTAAATTATTGGGGAAAATTGGAGACCATAAAAAATTTCCTTTGGTCTCTCCACTTTGAGGAGTTGAATTTTCTAGCCAACTTCACGCCAATTATTCTTTTTGGCTCATTGGGCATGAGTGAGAGCATCTAGAGGCCTCTTATACATCGAACTTCAAAATTCTTGGCCTTCAAGCAAATGATATTCTCACTTTCATATGAATAAAAGTTTCCATAAATTATTTGGTTTTCTTTTTCTTGAAATTGTAGTATCATTTCCTCAATTTCTGCATCCTGGATGATTATTAGCATTGATGGCATGCACTCACCCAATATTTCTTCACATTAAGAATTACTCTTTCTTCTTGAGACTCCAATTCATGATTTTTTTACCATTGGACAAGGAGCCTACATACTCCATTACTCTTTCTCATGTTGGCCCCCAAGGTTTTAATTCCAATTTTGAATTGGGCCAACCCATAACATCTAGCAATGAATAATTTTTTGAATACATCCCTCATGTTGAGCAATTGGTCTATTAGAGCTTCTTCATTGACGAGTTTTACAAACAAGTCCATGAACCAACCGTTACTCACAACACCCATCTTTGCATTCATATCCTCAACACCATTTTTCTCATCATGAAATCCTCCACATTGAAGATAAGGATCAAGACATCAGGCTCACACCCATCAAGCAAGAGTTCATCACAAGTAGCCATATAACAACAACATAAAAAGAACAAGAAAATAAGTATTCACAAATTGAATTTAAACTATTAAACTACAAATCCTAAATTAACTAAATACACCAATTGTTCCCCGGCAATGGCGCCATTTTTTGGTTACATCTAAATTATACTCCCTTTTCAAAAAATATGGACAATGTTATGAATATATTAACCCAACAAAGAGTCAGGGTCGAATCCCATAAGAAATAATATAAGGGAAATTAAAATGACCAAGGACTACAAAATACCAACTCCAATTAAACAAGCAAACACCACAATTATTATCAATAAGGAGGGAGAATAAGCTACAAACTATAACTCAAGAAACCGGGGCAAGGATTTATCAAGCAAGGGAGTAAAGGATTGGAAATACGAGAAATCAATAAAAACCCAACTGACACATAACATTATATAAACTATATGGGTAGGCTAGGTTGTATGTAACTATTATTTCTGATAGGAACATAATAGTGTATCACATGAACCGATTTAAGCATCATACGCCAAATCACTATAAGACACGCTTGGCCTAAGCAATTTATAAGTAATTCTCCTAATACCTTAGTTGGTGAACTCAATTAAGGAATTCAACCACATAAACCAATGACTATCACACAAACCCTCCACTTCAATTACACATTTTCATGAAATACTTAAATATCTAAGCTAGATTCAAGTTCAGGACCTCAAATTATAAGTTAAACTAAAGGTAATCATGAACTCATAAATCAATTAAGCTCAATCAAAGAAATTAAGGGAGAAACCCACTTGATTTGCAAGGATATAATCAACTAAGTATAAAAGAAAGAGATTTAATTAATACCCATAAACAAATTCAAATCCAAAACTCATTATATCTACAATTTATGAAATTAAAAGCAAGGAAAGAAAGAGTGAGTGAAGAATTTTTACAATAAAATATCACACTCTTCAATCCACTTAAGAAATTGTAGAAAACTTTCTCTAAATCGTCATCCCAAACTAAAAATCTAAGCTAAGGTGTGTTCTCTTCTCAAAATTGTATGAATAAAGTTTCCAAGTATGAATATATGATGAATACAAGGCTAAGAGTGAGTGTATAATCTAACTTTGGATTAAAATATAAACTCCAAAACTACCCTAACGCTGGCCACTTTAATGCTCCGTATTCGTGGAACTTTGGCCGCATTTACGATGGTCAAAATATATTAGACCTCCGCGTTCACGCCTAAGCCTCCCACATCCGCGAAAACTAAGAACCTCATGCTCCACCACCACACTAGTGTTGGGCATGTTTGCACCTGTCAGTCATCCAAAACTTGCATTCACGGAGAACAATATATGCTAGGTACACTATTCCTTATTTTTAGCTCTTTTTTATCCATATCAATTCCATACTCCATCTTTTTCTGGAAAAACTCCATCCAAACTATTTACCTAAAATATACACAATTCAAAGCATAATTAGCCTCCAATTATTAAATTAACAATACAAATCCTCAGAAAATGAGCCATAAATGAGTGTAATTTCAACACTCGTTAGCTAGCACTTAGCTAACTTACTTTAGTGAGTTAGGAAGGTTCCATCACACCTGATTTTGGGTCATAATAAATTTGTATCAAAGACCATGGTTCTTAGGTCTCACATGTGTACAAGTCTAGTCTAGTAGAGTCTTAAGAATCAATGTCAAGAAATTCATTGCTTATCCTTGAGAGGATATTGATATTGTTAGGAAATTCTCTTTTATTTCTTTTAATTCAATCGTGCATGAATTCTTATATGAGTGTTCCATTTTTACGTGTTTGTTCTGTCAAATGGCTAAGTCTAGAGCATTAACTTTTGATGGAAAAGGGGAGCCATCCCCCGAGACTATTATTGATACCTCATTCCAGGGTAGAGGGAGAGGGAGAGGGAGAGGTAGGGGACGATGCCGAGCTCAAAGAGTAGCACTAACCAGAGTTCATGAGAAATGCATCTCCATTGAGCCTGAGGCTTAGTTAGAGAAGATCAGATCATTCCTGAGTATTCTGCCGCACTATTACTATAGGATACTCTATTTAGGTTTTGGGGAATTCTCGACAGTATGGCACAGACTAGCAGTATGATAGATATACCCGGTGGATTATAGACCAACATAAGCATTTAAGTTTTGGACCTTCACTAGGCTCTTAATTTTCGAGGTCAGGTAGGATAACAATTAACATCTCTTATAATTGGGGTTGATCCAATACCAATGATTGAGGTTCTAGATACACTTATAGATACATTGACTGAGGATGAGCAATACCATTATGAGAGGTTCAAAAAGATGGACCTACAATAGTTTCAGGGTGGGAAGATGAGGGTGCCTTAAGTTTTTGACCACTTAAAGAGAGTTGGTTGAGACTATTGCTTTAGTTAATTCCAATGGTGTTTGTTATGTTACTCTTTAGCTTCGTAGACTGGTGAGGGAGTGGTTGAGGATATACTTAAGATCCTAGCCATCTAGGTCTCCCCTGACATCTTGGGAGGCATTCTCTAGTATTGTTATGATCATGTTGCCCCTTGGACTGTGAATGTAGAGAGTTTCTTGAGATTTGAGAATTTGAGGCAAAATGGGTTTTCATTCATTGAGTATGAGATTCATTTTTGCAAGATATCTAGACATTCTATTGTCATCATTCCTGACAAGTTAAAGAGAGTTCATAGATCTGTGAGATGCCCAACTTATTTTATCAAGCAGGCAGTGTTTCGAGTATCTTTGATGCCTAACTTATTCTGTTAGGTAGGTAGTGTTCTAAGTGTTTATATAGAGAGCTTTCTTCTGATCCATGGTAAGTGCCCACTAAGGAGGTGAAGTTAATAGATAGGGAGGATTTTGGGGACCTAAGAAGCCCCATTCATCTGGTTAATTCTCTGGTACCTTATTTGGAGGCATAGGTTCTCCTTTTGGGAGTGGTTCTTTTCAGAGTTGAGGTATTTATGCATCCCTACCCACTTTAGAGGGTGGTCATAGTTTGGCTAGTATTTAGAGGCCTGCTGGCTAAGGTAGTTATAGTATTCCATCTAGTTATTCAAAACAGCAGTCCACTAGGAGATCATGTTTTGGGTGTGGATACGTTGGTCATATGATTCGATAATTTCCTTTGCAGACTCATTCTAGTCCATGACATACTTATTCAAAATCCCCAGTTTGAGATTCAACACATCTAACTAAGGGTAGATCTAGTATACTAGACATGTCTTGTATCTTTGGTGGACTATGATACTTGGGTAGACATGATCATTCTTGATATGGTAGATTTTGATGTTATATTAAGTATGGATTGACTTTCTCTACATTATGACAACCTCGATTGTTATGCCAAGACGGTGACCTCGGTGATGCCTTGTAGGTTGAGGATCAAGTAGAAAGGTTGTAGTGGTTCCTATCCTCATAAGGTGTTTTTCTATATTCGAGCTCAAAAGTTGATTGATGATGGTTGCTTATCTTATTTGATTTTTATTTGAGATATCAATGTTGAGACATCTTTTATGAATTCTATTCCTAGAGTTCAAGTGTTTGTCGATGTGTTTCCTACTGATATTCTAGAGGTCCCTCTTGATCAACATATTGACTTTTCTAATTATGCTGAGCCGAGCACCAAACCTATTTCTATCCCTCTTTATCGTATGGCTTCAGTAAAGTTGACAGAGATAACGAATCAACTTCGTATTAGTTGGGTAAGGGATTCATTCTCCCTAGTATGTCACCCAGGGGTGCATCGATGTTGTTTGTGAAGAAGAAGGACAAACTGATGAGAATATGTATCAATTACAGATAATTGAACAAAGTAATAGTAAAATACAAGTACCCTTTATTTATTTGACCAACTCCAACGAGCAAATAATTTTCCAAGATTTATTTGAGATCTGGAAATAATCAATTAAGGATTAGGGCATTTGACATTCCTAAGATAGCCTTCTCGACTAGATATGGCCATTATGAGTTTCTTCTAATGTCATTTGGGTTGACCAATGCCCTAGCGGTGTTTATGAAGTTGATTAATAGAGTATTTGGTAGTGCTAGGATTCATTTGTGATTGTTTTTATTGAAAATCTTGGTTTACTCTAAGACCGAGATGGACCATGCCGAACAATTGAGGATTGTGCTTCAACGGTGGAGAGATGAGAAATTTTATGCTAACTTTCTCTAAATAAGAATTTTTGCTCAGTTTGGTAGCATCTTTGGGGTATGTGGTATCGAAGAAGGGCATTAAAGGTTTATCAATTCAATATTGAGGCTATTCGAGGGTGATCTAGACCTACCTCAATTATAAAGATTCATAATTTTATGCGTTATGCTAGATACTATTAGTGTCTTGCAGGGCTTTTCCACTAAGCAGCTCCGTTGACCAGATTTAGCTACAAGAACATTGAATTTCAATGGTCCAATGAATGTGTAGAGAGCTTCCATAATATCAAGGTATTGTTGACTACCACACCTGTCTTGACTTTGCACGAGGAGGGTGTTGATTTCACCATATATTATGATATATCAGTGGCGGGCTAGGAGGTGTTTTGATGCAAAAAGGAAAGGTGATTGCCTATTCCTTAATGCTTTGAAGACATATGAAAAGAATTAACCTACTCACGACTTAGATTCGGTAGCATTTATCTTTGTTTTGAAGTTGTGGCGGCATTATCTATATGGGGTTCATTATGAGATTTTCACCTATCATCGGAGTTTACAGTAGATTTTCAGCAAAAAGGAACTTGAATTTGACACATAAGAGATGGATTAAAATTCTAAAGGATTATGATTTAACTATTCTATACTATCCAGGAAAGCCCAATACAATGGCCGATACATTAAGTAAAAAGGCTTCTAGTATGGGGTGCCTTACAACTATCCGAGCTAAAGAGAAACCCTTGGCTAGGGATGTTCAAAAAGTGGGTAATGGATTGGTAAGGCTATATATTTGGATGAGGGTGGTGTATTTTATTTTATTGAGATTCATTCTTCCTTGATGGACTAGATTTGTGAGCAACAATTTGAGGATGAAAAATTGTGTATCATTGGAGACAAGGTGTCTAGGAGAAGGAAGTTGTGCTTGATTTTGATGGTGTTATAGGAATTGCGGGATGGATTTGTGTACCCAAGGTAGATGATATGATCATATTGATACGTGAGGAGGCTCATTATACCTGTTACTTTATTCATCTAGGGGCAATGAAGATGTACCATGATCTAAGTTAGCAATATTGGTGATATGGCATGAAGAGGGATGTCTCCAAGTTTGTGTCTAAGTATTTGACGTGCTAGTAGGTTAACTGTTGGTCTCCAACAATAATGCTCAACACAATCCTCTACTTAGAGGTTGAAGCAGTCGTAATCAAGTATTTAACCTAACAATGGTTAGGATCATTCCCACGAGAAATATGGTAGACTCCGGATTAACATAACTTGGAAAGTGAATCGATTAACCCTACTATCTCCAAGAAAACATGAAAATAAATACAAAGAGGGGGGTTTTACGAGTAAAAGTAAATTCTAAACTAAAAATTGCACGTGTTTGTAATCAAGAGAAAAATGAACTAGGGCTATGTGTTACCCATGACTCCCTAACTAAGTGCTCTTGGATACTTGTGACTTTTTTCTTGTGTATAGGTTCAGGACAATAAGCTATGGTCTCTTAAATCCTTGATCTGACGTATAGGTGAATTTCATCACATTACTTGATTTGTCTCTATGAAGCCACTTTATTAACCCTAACTTTATCCCAGCACAACCTTACTTAATTTAGTTAGATTGATTAGTTGAGAGAAATCAATCAACTCCTGTTGATTAAATCTTTTTCTATTACTCACTTCCTTGATCCAACAAGTGAGACTAGGCTAGTTCTACCGTTGGCCACCAGTTAAAAAGCAATTAAAACAAATAGATTAATTGATACACCCTAACACCATCCAAGAATTTGCAAGTTATCCAATTTTATCTTAGTTAGTTCATCATGGTTCCCACAACCCTAGTTGTGGATTTAGTCAGGCATGCTTGAAGAGTATTCAGAAATTATGCAAGAAGAAGACATAATTAAAGTACTTACACCCAAGAATAGATGAACATAAACCCAACTTTTCAATAGAATAGCAAACTTGAATCAAAAGATTGTATTAAAATTACATAACAGTGTTCTCTCTGTTGTGTCTTTGATCTGTCTATTGCCATCTCTCCCTATTAAAAAAAACCTATAAACCTATTTATAGTACTTAAAATACAAAGCCAAAACAAAATAGGATAATTATGTCAGCATCATTTACAAGCAACTTTTACAGCTCGTGAAGCAGTTCACGACTCGTGGATCAAGGTCTTCTGGAATATAGTTACATCCTACTGGCATCTTTCATGAAACCATTCCACGGGCCATGTAGGATTCCACAACCTGTGAAGGGTTTTGTCTGAGCCACTTTTAGCAACTCTTTAATCTTTAATCTTCACTTCATGACCACACTCTATAACTCGTGGTCCTATCTCATAGAGTGTGACTCACTTTTCACCCCGGTATTGGAACATAAGATAAAACCTCTTCTATGACTCGTGGAATAATCCATGACCCATAGAGGGTCTCGTAAACTACCAAGAACTCTGTAATTCTGCACTTCAAGCCCAAAATCAAGCCAATACTAAAATCCTACAAAATAAACATAAACAAACATCAAATCAACTAACATTGCTTTGAGAACGTACAAAATACCATGTTTCAAGCATTAAAAGGGTTGTATTTTTGCAACACATCAACACCCTCAACTTAAAATTATTGCTTGTCCTTAAGTAACGGATTCAATCTACTTAAGCAACATAAAGACACATAGACATCAACTTAATGGCACAAACTACATTAAAATCTCAACAAATACCCAAGTCCCTTTCAAACATATACTAGATAGTCATCCAGTAAGTCAATGCAAACCATAATATCCAATAGTGTAACTATGATAAGCTATGCAACCATAAATAAGCAACATATCACTGATTTAGTCAAGTATCAACAATACAATACAAGTTCTCTCAAATAAAGAAGTTCCATTCTACACTCTGGGTGATATTTTCAATTCAAGTGCATTGGGACTACATAAGAAATACTCACCCTCAAAAATGATATTCAAATATTGTGCCTAATACCATATACTTGCCCCTATACTCTTGATCGTGACTTGTTGACTAGTCGGACTAAGATCACGTTAGGACTTTCTAAGTTGTAATGTAGGCTCAGGGGATTTTGGAGTGATTTTATGGAAACATAGTGACTGAGGCCCTCCTCGATACTGCATTATTCCACACTTTTATCCGACCAACCTATCAGTTTTACTTCTTTTCCCTTTTCCCATTTTGACTTCTTAACGGTGCTTTTCTTTTCATTTTAGCACTTTGCCTTTATTCATTCACATTGTTTTGAACATTGGCAAAATTTATCATATATCTTACACCCTTTTTATTCTTATTCTCCTTTCTCTATATCACTAAGCTTTTTCCTCACTTTTTATGACTTCTCCTTATACCAATCACCCTCAATTTAGGCTTTTGGCCTAAAGTGAGGTGCACAATATCTATCCTTCGAACCAGGACCACTTTTTGGGTAGCCACCCTTAACTTAGGCTTTTAGCCTCAGTTAAGGTGCACAATGTTCAAGGAAAGACCACGACCAAGTTTGGGATTACCATTCATTAAATTCTAGGCTTGTTAGGTGTTTACAAATAATAGAGTTGATGTAAGGCTCAAAAATAGGGACCAAGGGATACATAACACATTTGGTTGGTTATATTTAGGCTAAGTGGGCTAAATCAGAACAATGGCCTAAGATCCTTTCTTAACCAACTAACCTACTGGCTAAACATGAGTAATAGGGAAAGTTCTGAATTAAAGCACAGTAAAGAATCATGCAATTAAGCTCGCTCACTTATGACACTGCTTTACATGTTAAGACAAACCAACAAATCATGCTTTTTATCATAGTTCACACATGCTTATCAGAACAAACACTATCAGACACCTAATCATGCATAATTACTATCATACTAGCTAAACAAAAATTTGATGGGTAACATTTTTCACACAAACATTACTATGTCATGATTATTAATACTATGTACTACTAATGCTACCTAAACATCCTAAACATGCTGATTCAACATAATAATAAAATCCACAAGGAAAAACACACAGGCAAGAAAACCCTTTGGAATAAAAAATTAGGGTAGTTACAGGCCAAAGTTACTTAGACTTCATTGAGGCCATATAACCACCCACACCCCATCAAAAAGATTGTGTATTTCCCTCAATTCACATAAACAAAAGATAAATAATTGGGGTGAAAAAGAAAACATACCTGGGCGTCTAAGCGCCTCTCTCAGACTCAGTTCGTCCACCCTCTACAGGCCTGGTGGACTCCTCAGTAGTAGGAGCTACTCTGGAGGTACCCTTGCCTCTCAGCAACTAGCGTATGCTCTCCTATATAGCCTCCTCCTCCTTTCTGGATCAGGCCAGGTCGATCTGTAAGTCCTCTTCCTCTGTCTGCTCTCCACTGAAGTGCTCTGCATCTGTATCATCTATGTTAGGCTTCTTCCCGAGAAAGTCTGTGTGGGCTCCACTGGAGCGAACAGGTTTACTATGGGTGCTACAGCAAGCATGGTAGATGGAAAAACTAATGGAGTCACCAATGCTACAGCCATGCCAGCTTAGAGCTGCTAAATCTCTATCTACATAGCTAACAAGTCAATGAGAGTCACTATACGGTTGTTCGTTTGGACTCATTCCTCAAAGGCATCGATGCGGGCATCCACCAATGCAAGCTCCTCTAAGATGGAAGAAATTGTGAACGCTTTCATGCTACTCTCAGCCTCTGTGACCACCTGGCAAACCCAGGGCCTCAACTGCTGTAGTAGTTAAGCCAATTGTGACTCAACATGTGTCAATCTCTGTGTTGGAGCCTGGAAGAATATTGTTGACACAAATGCAATAACGACAGGTGGTGAAGTAGTAAACACAAACTCTGGATGACAAATAGTTGTGATAGTGGGCCCTCTCCCCTCACCAGTCTCCGTATGTGGGAGGCCCCTCTGCAGTCGGTGCAGTGGCAGAAGTGGAAGGCTCGGTCGGATGCACTGAGGCAAGCAAATCTAGAAGTAGAACCTGTTGCCTCGGTGCCCGATGGAGTGCAACGAGGTTCTCCTCAACCTTTATCAGGATGTCATCTAAAGTACGTTGCACCTCCACTAATATCTCCATGTGATAAAATATCAAAACCCCCACCATCAAACATAGACGATTTATCAAACACGGGAAGGGGATCATAGTGGACCTTCTCAGGGTCGTCACGTGAATCTGCTCTATAATTAGATTGAATAAATTTATCACATAGCTAGCCAAGATACTGGCCACCAGTACGACTCTCTCCAGCATCAGGGTATATTAGCAAGTGTCGGCCAGACTTCGAGCGAACAACCGCCCACCAGAATTTGGCGGGGAAACATAGTGAAGCCTTCATGATTTGCTTCAAAGATGTGGCTACCCAAATAGAGTCAGGTCCAACAGCAAAAATATGGGTAGCCATCCATCTTATTAAACGGGCCCAGTGCTCCGGGTCCCTTATCACTCCCAAGTATCGTGTCAACCCCATTTTGTGATCGTACTTTGTTGTGGAGCTAGGGGCTTCAAACTTGGGTCCAAATAGCATCCATCGGATGGTCTCCTCTAACATATCGACCACCCGGCCTCACACACTTACCTCCTATAAGATGGGCTTGGCGAGAGGTTTCTTCTCATTGGGAAAAGTTTTCTGTATAGTAGCGGCATAGGAGGCGAAGAACTCCCTCACCAATACCGGTGAGTACCTCCCAGTTGACTATGCCAACCATTGATGTCTATCGCAAATGATAGTGTCCTTCAGCTCTGACACTATCGAGTCCTCTGGTGACGATTCTAGACTTCTCTAGTATGGAACGAGTTGGTCAGCCACGCTCATTCCTCTGTATATCCTCCCTGAATATCATCTGTATACCCTCGAAGCACCACTTGTGCTCTGTATTTTGTGATGACTCGTGCTCGAGGGCTAGAGGAAGATGAGGAGTCTGATTCGGACCCTCTCTCGAAGGAGGTCATTTGAATACTATTGTTGGCCCTGTCACCTCCCTCTTCAGATCGGGGAGGGCGGACCACAAGAGCCTGAGATGTAGAATGCTGGGAAGATGCCTGAGTCTATTTGTCATGGCTCTACATCAGAGTCTGGCTGGATACCAAGCTCCTCTATAGAGCTACTAGCCTAGGGGCATGCTTCAAATTTGTGGCCTCGTCTCGCAGGCAGGCCTTCGTAGCTCTAATTTGTTCTTTCTTTGATTTTGGAGCCATAGTACATGCATGATATACAATCACGAAATGAATTAGTTCCATAGAAAAAAACATAAGAAAAATTCAAAACTGAACTGGGTAATAAGGGTTCACGAAACTCTCTTTATGAGTAGTAGAGTACTCTACGAGTCATAAAGGGTTTCATGGGACAGTCTTTAGAAACTTTTCAATAACTAGAGTTTCATCCATGAGATCTAGTCACGACTCGTAGAAGGCTCTACGAGTCATGGATTGAGTCGAGGATGTAAGTCCTAGTTTAGGTTCAATACTAGCAAACTCTAAAAGACCTAGCTATGAGTTTTGGAACAATCCATGAGTCATGGCAGGTCCCCTACAACGACGCCACAAATGTTGGACTCCGACAATAACGCTCAGCACATACCTCTACTTGGAGGTTGAAGTGGTCCTAATCAAGTATTTAACCTAATAATGGTTAGGTTGGTTCCCACAAGGAATATGGTAGACTCCAGATTAGCACAACTTGTAAAGTGAATTAATTAACCCTACTATCTCCCAAAAAACATGAAAATAAATACAAAGAGGGGAGTTTTGCGAGTAAAAGTAAATTCTAAACTAAAAATTACATGTGTTTGAAATCAAGAGAAAAATGAACTAGGGCTATGTTTTCCCCATGACTCCCTAACTAAGTGCTCTTAGAAACTTGTGACTCTTCTGGTATGCAGGTGCAGGACAGTAAGTTATGTTCTCCTAAACCCTTGATCCGGCGGATAGATGAATTTCATTACATTACTTGATCGTTGTTTGTGATATCGCTTTACTAACCCTTACTTTATCCCAGTACAACCTTACTTAATTTAGTTAGATTGATTTGTTGAGAGAAATCGATCAACTCCTGTTAATTAACTCTTTTCTTATTACTCACTTCCTTGATCTGACAAGTGACACTAGGCTAGTTCCAACGTTGGCCACCCATCAAAAATCAATTAAAGTGAAAATATTAATAAATACATCCTAACACCATCCAAGAATTTGTAAGTTATCCAATTTTATCTTAGTTAGTTTGTCATGGTTCCCACAACCCTAGTTGTGGGTTTAGCCACACATGCTTGAAGTGTTTTCAGAAATTATGCAAGAAGAATACATAATTTAAATACTTACACGTAAAAATAGATTAATACAAATCCAACTTTTCACTAGAATTTCAAACTTGAATCAAAAGATTGTAATAAAATCACAAAACAATGTTCATAACTTCTCTAACTCTCTAGGTCATGTCTCTCTCGTATATTGTTGTCTCTCTCTATTAAAAAAGACATAAAAACCTATTTATAGTACTTAAAATACAAAGCTAAAATAAAATAAGATAATTATGTCAACATCATTCACGATGGCTTTTATGGCTCGTATGGAAGTTGATATCTCGTGGATCGAGGTCTTGTGGAATGTAGTTGCATCCTGCAGGCACCTTTCACAAAACTATTCCACGGGTCATATAGGATTCCATGACCCGTGAAGGGTTTTGTTAGAGCCACTTTTAGTAACTTACCAATTTGTGATCTTCATTTCACGACCACACTCTACGGCTTGTACTATGATCTACGACTCGTGGTCCTCTCTCATAGAGTGTGACTCACTTTTTACCCCTTTACTTGAACATTAAACAAAACCTCCTCTCCGACTCGTGCAATGATCCATGACCCATAGAGGGTTTCATAAACTACCAAAAACTTTGCAATTCTGCACTTCAAGCCCAAAATCAAGCCAAAATTGAAATCTTGCAAAATAAACATAAATAAACATCAAATCTACTAACATCGCTTTGAGAACGCACAAAATCTCAAGTTTCAAGCATTAAAAGTGTTGTATTTCTGCAGCACATCATTAAATGTGAGATATAAAGTCCAGTGGTGAGTTTCAGAGGATGCCCATTCCTACATAGGAGTAGAAAAGGGTCACTATGGATTGTTTGGTGGGTTTACTCACTACCATTGGTGGTTACGACTCCATTTGGGTTATTATGGATCATTTGTCTAAGTTCGCTAACTGTATTCTAGTCAAAGTTAATTATGTTGTGGAAAAGTTGACCCATATTTATATTAATCAGATAGTAGGTTCTATGGGTGCCTATCTCTCTTATATCTTATCAGGGTTCATTGTTTACCTCTAACTTTTAGAAGGCCCTATAACATGGGTTGTGTATTCGATTGGACATGAGTACAATATTTCATCCTCAAATCAACGATTAGTCTGAGAGGAATATTAAGGTTTTAAAGGATATGCTTCGGGTATGTGTTATTAACTTTAGATCCTTGTTGTACCAAAATTTTCCCTTGGCGGAGTTCACATACAACAACAATAATCATTTCAGCATGAAGATGACTCCTTTTAAGGCTTTGTACGACGGAATATGTGGAACACCCATCAGTTAGTTTAATAATGTTGTAGTGATAGCCTAGATACCAAGTTGCTTACAGATTTGATGAAGCACATTGGATTGATTTTTTCCATTTGATGATAGATAAGAGTTTTTATAAGAGTTATGATGATAGACAAGTTTGGACATTAGAATTCATAGAGGGTGACCATTTTTAATTAAGGAGTTTGCCCATGAAGTGTGTTATGAGGTTCAATAAGAAGCACAAACTTGGCCTTAAGCTTATTGACCCTTTTAAAATCATTAGATGAGTTAGGGAAATGGCCTATAGACTGGATTTACCACCAAGCCTTTCTTTTGTGCATCTAGTATCTCATTTAACAATGTTGTATTGTTATATCCCAGATGAGTCTCATGTGATTTCCCTTAATACAGTGGAGTTGATTCCAGATTTGACCTATGAGAAGAAGCCTGTGAAGATTCTAGATAGACAGGTTTGAATGTTGAGGACCAAAAAATATCATCAGTGAGGGTTCAGTGGCTACATAGACTTAAGGAAGAGGCGACTAGGGAAATCGAGTCTAATATATGGGCCTATTATCCTCATCTCTTTGATACTTCAGGTATTTCCTTTGTTTTATGTTCAAGGATGAATATGACTTTTAGTGGTGGTGATGTAATGATCTTGAATGTCATTTTTTATATTTTCAATAAAATTACCATTTTACGCCCTTCATATTTGCCATAAGTCCTGTTTAATTGGTTGTGAGAGTTGTTTTTGAAAATTCAATGAAACGTTTAGATTTTACTAAAGAGTTGAGTTTTAAAGGTATAAGTTATTTAATTTTGAGTTTTAAAATTATTTAGCGTTTCGAGTCTCAGAATAAAATTTTGTTGATTGTATTAGTTTCAAAATGCAAATATTGGTCTGGGAGAGTTGCCGAAATAAGGTTTGGAGTTATTATGTGGAGTTAAGATCCCAAGTTGGAAATTGAGTTAAAATTTTACTAAGATTTAACTTTGGTCAACATTTTGAGTTTGAGTATTCGAATTGGATTTTAACGGTTCCATTTGTTCGAGTAGGTGATTTTAGCTCTCGAACGTGCTTTGGTGTAATTTTTGAGTGTCCAAGTGTATTTTGATATTTTGAGTGCCTTAAGTTAGTTTAGTTGCAACTTATCGGGTCCAGGGTCAAGGAGAACTTAGATTCAAATTTTGAAGATTTCATTAAGTGCAAAACATCAAATTTAGTAAGGTAGCATATATGATTTGTGTGCACAAGGTCTTAAACAAATCTTGAGGATCTATTCTATGATTTTGTGCTTTATATGTATTGCTAATATCTGTTACTGAAGCGTTATACTTCATATTTAGGGCTCTCTCACCCACGTTCATAGAGTGTCGGTTAGTTGACCTCTACGTTCGTGAAATGTTAGTCTAGTGATCTATGTATTCGCGGTATACCCTCCATATTTATGGGGAATCAGGTAATGTTGTACTCTACGTTCACAAAAGTAATGACTGCGCTCGGGGAGAGTAAGTCATGACCTGAGCCTAGGACCTAGTCGTAACATAATGAATGAGGAGCCTTAAGGCACCTCACTCAAACTCTACGTTCACAGAAGTAATGACTGCGCTCGCGGAGAATAAGTCATGACCTGAGCCTAGGACCTAGTCGTAACATAATGAATGAGGAACCTTAAGGCACCTCACTCAAGCTTCATAGCATACATCAATCATTCCATAGGTAATGAATACAAAGCAATGCGGAAAAATTAGGGAAATTGGACTAAGGGAATATCAATCATCATACCAAAAGCTAAATCATAAACTCCACACATATCTCACAATACCTCTAACTTTAGATTTGGCGGGGGCTAAGATAGATCCCTAGCCCACACTCAAATAGGTGTATCAAAAGAGTACAATAAGAAAGTCTAAAAGTCTTGATACTTCAAGCTTGAATGAAAGTAGGTTATTTTTCCAAAATTAGAGGACTCACCACAAGTAATACTCAAATGATCCCAAGCTATCCACGTGGAGGAGGGGGAGGAGCACCGATTCCTACAGGGTTAGATCATGTAGGAAAATTTATGCCTTAGTACTTTGAATGTTCTAAGTATGTAGGATGCAATGCAATAAGGAACTATCATATCATAATAAACTATATGCATAATCATATCAAGGAAATGAAGCACAAAAAATGATGAATGATTAATGCATATTTAAAACATAATTTGTAACATCATAAACATTACAAGTTATCATACACATACTGATGTGAATGTCACGACCCGAGAGTAGGGCCTAGATGTGACATGGTGAAGGAGAACTCGAGAGTCCTCGATCAAGCCATCATAGTATCATCACACACAATATCAGTTCGGAAGCACGTAAACATAGCAAACAACACGTAAGTCTAGGAGATTCTGGGGCTTTGGACTCAAGCTATGGGGATGTTGTCGGGAATGGGATAATCATGAATCACATATAACATAGCAATTACGTTCTAAGGGGCGGGTAAGTATGACTCAAGCTATGGGGGCAAGCAGGGTTAGGGACCTTCCACATAAGCACCTTCCCAATCCAAACATATCATAATAGCATAAGCGGAAATGAAAGCATAACATAATATATTATCACTTAACATAGATAGCCATATCATTGCAAGTAACATATAACATAACATACAATAGAGTTCGATATGTCCAACAATGCCTCTATATAAGATAAGACGAGGCCTCGACATATCCTGGGCTCACCCTCAAGTCATAAAGTAAAGGAACATAAAATAAAGACAAGGTAGATGAAACTAGGTGTTTCCCTTAGAGTATAAGGCTCACCACGAGTATTAACTTCAAGAAATATCGTTTAGCCATCCAACGGGGGATGAAAGTCACCTCCAGTCCCTACATGGTTAGAGCATGTAGACAAAGAGTATAGGTTAGTACATAATAATGTACAAAGTATGCGGGCATGCGATGCATATGAACATGAGCCTACCACTAGTTAGATGACAAGGGTACATATATAGAAGGAGAATATAGGAAAGGATAGTATATCAATATGCCATGAAATCCATGATGCATGAAATGCCATAATGCTTATAGTATAAGGAATGAGACCATAACCGACATCCAAACTCATGTGAGATACAACATGAACTTGCCCGATGAGGCCTCCCATCGGATGAGAGAATATTACTTGCCAATGGTAACCTACACCACACCTTACGACCCGATCATTTCAGTGTGGTAGCCACCTTTCTTACGACCCGATCATTTCAAAAGGATTTCCATAACATATCATATCATATCATAGCATACCTTATGAGAACACCCATTTTGGGTGCCTAACCTATGTTGGCACATAGTTGAGAGAAAGGAGTGGGACCCTTAAGGATAGCCCACTTACTACTCCAATCCCATTCGGTGCTAAGTTGTCATTCCACAAGAATGTGTATACATATAAATTCCTTGAAATGAATGGTAGTACTTTGAAACCATACCATGCATATTTAGGCGTAAAGGCCAAATCACTTGCTTCACATTCTTGCATACGTGACTAAAAAGTCAAACACATTTCATATTCATACTTCATTGGGTTAAAAAGCCAAATATGTTTTCATGTCAGACTTTATGCATAGGAGTAGCTCCATACTTGTCAAATTATATTGGTGTAAACACCCATAGTTGCTCAAAGAGCCATATCATAGACATTATGTAATCATATTCTTTTCATAACCCATACTTGTTCAAAATCATAGTCATAAACATATTTGGGACTTAGCCCACATCATATACTTCATAAAATCCATGTTCATTCATGTAAATGCCATGATTGACGATGAGAGTAGCATGGATAATTACAACCAATAATTTAAATCCAAATTAAGAATAATCCATAAGAAATTCAAAGTTAAATCAATAATTAAATCTCAATTTGGCACTACCCATGCAAGGATTAAAGAGTAAGGGGACATGCACACTTGTACCTTTCTTAAATCAAAGAAATTCATTAATTAAGGGCTTAATTAATCTTGAAATCATTAAATAGGAATATCCCACACTTCAATTCACTAAATCATTCTTAACTTAAAAGACCCATTTCAAGAAAAATTATAATTCATCAAAATTTGAGAAAAGGATTTTAGGTCTTCATGGTTGAAATAGAAACCATGAATGAAACCCACATACCTTGAATTTAACAAGAAGATTCTGATGAAGACTTGAGCTTTTCCCAATTTCAAGCTTGGTCTCCAATGGAGGATAAGAGAAAATTGAGAGAATTTGGGAGAGGAATTGAGAGCTTTAATGAATTAAAATAAATAAGGGTTCAATTTAGGGGTTTTTAGGAGAGTTTAGAGAGACTAAAACGGCCCTAGAAATAATTAAAATTACCATTTAACCATTAATAAAATGGAGAAGATAACTGAAACAGTCACAGACGGAAGCACCCACACGGTCCGTGTAGTGGCTCACGGACATTTTTAAACTCCCTAGACCTCTCCTTCATCTTTTCATCCTCAATTTGTTCTGCATATATCATAAGTCTAGAGATATCCATCTCCTTTACTAGCATGGCAATTTTATATTCCTTGGACACCCAAACTTGAGACACCAAAGATGAACTTTCTCATTCTTACCCTTTGATCAACGACCATAAAAGGTGCATATCTAGAAAACTTAGTGAATTTGAGGGCGTACTCCCTTAAACCCATCCTTGGTGAATGTTGATAAACTCTTTGATCTTTGCCTCCCTTAGCTCCAATGGAAAGAATCAATCTAGAAAAGCTCCCTTGAATTCCTCCCACTTAATAGGGACCACATCATCACCCCTCTCTACCATCCATTGGTTATACCATAGCTTAGCCACACCCTTGAGTTGATAGGCCATTAGCTTAACCTTTTCATTCAAAGACAGCCCTATAATAGCAATAATCTTATAAGCCTCATCAATGAATTATTGGAGATTTTCATCTACCTTTGAGACATGTAATTCGGATGGACTCATTCTCATAAAGTCATGTATCATAGTGGCTAGGGTAGACATATGGGGAGGTAGAGGAGAAACTTCTTGGTTGACTTGGTTGGTCATAGCTTGAACCAACATGGTGAAAGCATCCTGAAACTCTGTATTTGATACCACATCCTCTTATTGGACCATTGGAACTTGGTCCTCGTTCAAGTGTCTTGGTGCCTTTATTGGAGGCATGATCTAGAAAAGTGCAAAGACAATTTATTAGATAAAGGAAATCTTAGGGAAACTATAAGGCACAAGTAGATTCACGAAAGAAGGAAAAGTTCCCTAAATGCCTCATAGTCTCCCATTCATAGTTGTGTCACACTTCACAACCATGAACAAAACCTTGTTTGATATGGTATGTATGACTCTAAGGACCATTTCAAAACCTCATTTTTTGATACCAAGCTTGTCATATATAATATATCGTTAGGCATTACGTATACAGTGATATAGACTTTGATAAGATATCATAAAACCCATAAAGATTTCATAAATTGGAACTAAGACAAGAATGAAATTTCTAGGGCTTTATGGGTGGAAGGAACCCATAAATAAAACCAACATATCTTGATTAGGTACTAATGGAAGAAACTTGATATTGGGGAAGAAAACCTTGAAACCCTAGCTTCTTGAGTCTTATGAGCTAAATGCCTTAGAAGGATTTTGGGAGAAATTAGTTTAGGAGAGAATGAGAATGTAACGGGAGGGAATGGGGCTGATATGGGTAGATTTAGGCATAAAATGACATTGTACATAGCTTAGGATAAAGGGGAAATTTCAAAACTACCCTTATTAAAACTATCAAGGTCCATCTACGAGTCTGATCTATGGGTCATAGATCGTTTTATAACTCGTAAGTTAGTGGGTTTGTCTAGTTACACCCTTGAGTTTCTAAAATAAACCTCTAACCTTCAATCCATGAGCACCATCCTACGGGTCATAAATCAAAAGATGAGTCATAAAGACTCCTTATAGAACCACCCCACACTTAGAAAATTTTCACCTTTCGAAACCCAAGCCACAAAAACCTTTCCAGAACTTGTAAATAGGACCATGGTCATAAACCCTTTCATCTGGTGACACATAATCAATTCTAGAACCTTAATTTGATCCTCCATTCTAAGGGATAACATCTACGACTGGCAGACCCTTTTATGGGTCGTATAACCTCTTCGTATCCTGACTCCCAAACTTTGAATTTTTCCCAACTTTTTGACTCATCTACAAGGCCTATCTACAACTCGTAAAATCAACCATGAGTCATACATGGGCTCGTTCATCCCTGCACCAGAATCCAAATCATACATTTCTTTTTTAATTCAGACTTTTTAGCATATGGGGCCTCACAAAGTAATACTGCCAAAAATAGTGTTTAATTTTATGTGATGGTTTAAAGTTATTTTCTATATTTTTGTACTTTTCGACCTCATGAGAGTGTATTTTCAAGTTATTTTATGAGAGGATTCTATTTGGTACATTATTTTCGACCTACATCCTCATTACCCATTGATCATTTCTTCGTTTTGACATCAAATTTGGGATTTCAATTAAAGAATTATCTTTCATGAACTCAGAGTTTTTACAAAAATGGTGATTATGGAGTGTTTTTAACTCTACTTTTTAAATGATTTTTTCATGCCTAACACCCTATTAAGGTGGACTGGCACCCGTTGCCAACAAGGCTCGGGAAAACCAACCTATAACCATATACTCTCTATGAACAATATAAGGTATTTATTACTAGGCCATTGGAGCCATGATGTCTAAAGTACGAGACATGACCATACTTTATTTTACATAGTCTATAAAGCCTCTAGATAAGGAATAATATCATATAAGGGTCGGGATAGGCCCTGCCTCATTACTAGCTACTATACAATACAAATATATAAGCTCTAGACACACAGAGCGCCGAAGCAACCTGGAGCTCAGCAACAACAGTTGGATATCCTGTACTCCTACTAGGGAGATCTATTAGCTCCTATACCTGTAACATGAAATGCAGGTCCCCAGTAGGGGCATCAGTACGAGATGATGTACTGAATATGTAAGGAAAGAAGTACTATATATAAAATAAGAACTCAAATGAAATCATGCACTGGTGTAAGGATAAGTGACCACCTTTAGTTATATTGTGGAGTCATGTACTTTATATATTTTTCATTACATTACCTTTCTTTACTTTATGTCTGTGCACAACATATAATACAAATGATCCGATCAGTGGTAAATCAATATCGGGACCTACCCATTCTAGGCTTTCATAATTCTCTTTCCAAAAATTCCCTACTTTATTGCTCTATCTCTTGACTCATATGACACTGAAATTGAATAGGTTCACGTTTAAGCCTGGTTATGGAAACTCTTTAAGCATAGGAAACTCCAACTTAAATAGGAACTGGCCTAGAACTATATGAAACTGCACTCTCATCCACTGGCTATAAAGAAACAACTGGATTGGCTTTTCTAATTATCTTTAAAAGAGACTTCTTTCTAATTCACTTGCCCTAGAACTTGTTTTTTATTGACATTGATTTAGAATCAGTTATTCCTAGTTGTTTTATTATTCCTAGCCAGAGAAACTAAACTAATCTCGAGATCCAGAAACCTATCGATACGCCTAGCCTTGAGCAAAAGAAATCTCATTAGCCCTACCATAGAAACTATTACCTTGAACATAATATGCGATTTACCCATGCTAGGTGATTCTTCCACCCCTAGAATACCACCTATCAATAAGCAACTTCACTTTATATCATTTATTTACTTTTGAGATGATTCTTTTGGTGGTCAAAACATTTTCAGTTGTAGGACTATAGATATAACAAGTGACATATAACAATCATGTAAGACAATACACAATGAAAAGAGTAGGTTACACAACTAATGAAACACATAGGAGATGAGATAACACATTAACTTTATTTAGCCAAAAAGAGAACTCGTGTATCTTGGTATTCAAAGTATGTATGCAGATTTGATAATAACTATGTATGGGAACACGTGAACATGTTCAAGAGTGGAGACATTATTATTAGTTATGTCGAATCTTGTAAGTGCCTCTATGTGCCAAGGAAGAATCTAGATTTTATGCCAAATAATAGGAAATCAAGTAGCCTTACATATCTCATTGTACCACCTCGGTATTACCTCGAAGTAACCTCTTTTTCTCCCAAATATTTATCTACAATAGGGTAGGTGATAAAACTAGTATTAGTAACTAATAAACATGTTTCTGCAGTCCAATCCCATCCAAAAGTAATACTCAGACATCATGCTCGTAATTATCAATCCTAAGGCATTTTTTTAACCTTTCCTTCTCTAGTCATGTTTATCTAATATACATTTTCATATACATGGCATATTCGTCTTGTTTTAGTTCCAACTAAGCTTATAACAATTTACCAAGTACAACGTATATCAACTCCATGCAACACACAATTAGGTAGCATTACATTATGTATATTTCGACAACAAAAATCCACACCTATTCCAACTTTAACTAAACTATTCAAAACATTTTTACATATCAAACCTATCATGACCCGGAAGTGGGGCCTAAATGTGACATGGCGAAGGAGAACCCAAAAGTCCTCGATCAAGCCATCATAGCATCATCACTCATATCATCGGTTCGGAAGCGCGAGAGAGTATTAAACACATAACATATAATTCTAAGGGAAACTGGGCTTTGGACTTAAGCTATGGGGATGTTGTCGGGAATGGGATGAGCATGAATCACATAACACAAAACAAGTATTTCTAAGGGGCGGGTAAGTAGGACTCAAACTATGGGGGCACACCGGGTTATGGGACTTTCCACATAAGCACATTCACAACATTCACAAGTTTAACCATAATCATAAGCATAATCAAAACATCATTCTCATAGCCAAATCTCAATAGTCATAACATCTCATCGAAGCATAATACAATGTGCAATAGTCTAACATGTCCAACATAACCTCTACATAAGATAGAGCGGAGCCTCAACATAATCTGGGCTCACCCTCAATTCATAAAGAAATAAAGTAAAACAATACAAGGAAGAGGAAAGTAGAAGTTGCCCTTGAACAAAAGAGCTCACAATAAGTAAAAGTTTAAAGGTTGTCACTCGTCGTTCAACGGTAGATAGAGATCTTCACTGGTCCCTACACGGTTAGAACATATAGAGAAGGAGTATGGGTTAGCATAATAAAGCACTAAGTATGTGGGAATGCAAATGCTTATGCACATGAACCGATAGACAACCTAGTTGGCAAGGGAACATACATAGAAAGAGAATATAAGGAAGAATAATATATTAATATGCCATGACAACCACGATGCATGAAATGCCATAATGCTTATAGTATAGAGGGTATGAAACCATAACCGACATCCAAACTCATATGAGCTACAACATGAACTTGCTCGATGAGGCCTCCCATCGGATCGAAGAAGATTACTTGCCAAAGATAATCTACAACACACCTTACGGGGCCTCCTATTTCAGTGTAATTTCCACCTTCCTACAACCCGATCATTTCGGAAGGATTTCCATAACATATCATATCATATCATATCAAAGCATACCTTAAGGGCCTCCCATTTTGGTAGCAACCTATGTTGGCATATAGTTTTGGGAAAGGAGTGGGACCCTTGGGGATAGACCACTTACTACTCCAATCCTTCTCGGTACTAAGTCGTCATCCCACAAGAATACAAATACATATACATATACATGCTTTTAAAATGGAAACTTGACACTTGAACATCAAATCATGCAATACTTGGGCTTAAAAGCCAAATCAGTCTCATTACTTTATGCATACTTAACAAGAGTCAAACACATTTCATATTCATGATTCATGGGCTAAAAAGCCAAATACACTTTCATGTCAAACTTCATACATAAGAGTAGCTCCATAGTAGTCATAACTTGTCATATCATATTGGTGTAAACACCCATGTTGCTCAAAGAGCCATATCATAGACATTATGTGATCACATTCTTTTCATAACCCATACTTGCTCAAAATCATAGTCATAAATATGTTTTGGACTTAGCCCACATCAAAGCCTTCATCAAAATCCATGATCATGCATGCAAATGCCATGAGTAACAATGAGAATATCAAGGGTACCAGAATTCATACTTTAAATTCAAATCAAGAGTAGTCCATGAGAAACCCAAGTTAAACCAACACTTAAACCATCATTAAAACACTACCCATGCATAGTTCAAGAATAAAAAGGGACATGCTTAACTTGACCTTCATCAAATCCATTGAAACTTCATAGAATTCAAACTTAAATCAACCTTAAATCACCTAGATTCTACATCCCACAACTCAATTCATTTAATACTTCAAAATTTAAAGAACCCAACATTAAAGAAAGCTTAAAACCATAATTTAAAGAGGAGGGTTCTTGGGTCTTCATAGATGAAAGGGAATCCATGAATCAATCCTACATACCTTGAAATTAGTCAAGAGAATAGGATGATTTTGCAACAAAGATGATTTTCCCCAAATGTCTTCAAGCTTTCATCAATGGAGGTCAAGAGGATTGAGAGAATGTTTGAGTGAATTGAAGAGTGATAGAATGAATTAGAGGGGATTAGGGTTTGATTTAGCGGAGTTAGGAGACCTTACAAAGCCTAAAAGGGGAATAGGATCAAATTAAATTATGAATTAACCATTAATGAAACGGACTAGATCACTAAAAACAGTGACTCATGGAAGGCCTACAGTGGCCATCTACAGGTTCACGGACCGTGAACCTGGCCGTAAGACTCCACTTGGTCTCGGCTTCAGCTTGAACTCTCGGGGGACTTTATAGATCACTTCACGAGAGGGCTCACAGACTGTGTAGCTACACACAGACCATGTAATTGTCCGTGGAGCATCAATTGGTCCAGATTCCAGCTCCGAACCTTGGTAAACTCTCTGGATCACTTCACGGGACCCCTCATGAGCCATGAAGGGTCACACAGACCGTGAGGTGGTTCGTGGGACCACACTTGGTCCATGGCTTGGCTCCCAACCCCTAGGAGCACACTGGACCAACCCAAGAGCACCTTCACGGACCGTGGACCTCCAAACGGTTCGTGGTCCCATCCTTAGACCCTCTTCCAGAACGTTTTTCCAGCATACTTCTAATTATAGGCAGTCTCACTGCAAGAGCCATACCTTTCACATCCGAACTCCGAATTTAGTGAAACTAGTTATGTTACGAAGATAACGCAAAGGGATTCAATTTGATATATAATAAGCCCACCCAGTTCATCCTGTACCAAAATATATGACTTTTCAAAGTCCACTACCCAACCAGCCTTGCAACTTTACTACCAAAATGATTCCCTTGAATCCGGCCACTTAAATACAACCCATGGCTACCAAATTTTAACCATGACCAGTTCAACACTAACCTTGACCAACTGTTATGTTGTTAAAATATTGTCGGGTCATTACATCATCTCTCCCTTGGGAACATTCGTCCTCGAATGAGCTAAAACTACGGCTTAAGGACAACAATCAAACAAGAGACATTTTAATCAAAACTTAAAATGGATCATGCATCATTTCAAAAATTCTTTCAAAACATACATCAAAACATCATTTAAATAATTTTTAAGCTCATGTATGCATGTCATATCATGAAATTCAAGAATTTAAAGAGTTAGGACCATAAAAGGATAGAACCTAGTACCTTAGGCTTGAGTATATCGGAAGAGATATGGATATAGATCCATCATGTCCAACTCTACTTCCCACTTTGCACTCTCCGCGTCTTGGTTCCTCCAAAGCACCTTAACCGAAGCTACTTCCTTGTTGCGAAGTCGCTTGTAACAACCCAAAAATTTTTGAAATCTACTTATGGTTGGTATTATATGATATACTACAAGCCATGGTTGAGTTTTG
>JBCEWC010002888.1:0-32338 GCA_038996855.1 Solanum aculeatissimum | reverse complement strand
TCCGTCTGGATTGCCTTCACTTCTTTCTCACTGGTGCATCTCGGCCAAGGTTCTGTGATGTTTAACGAGCTGGTAGATGGCCTGTTAAACTTCCAACGGTCCGTCACCTCTTCCGTGCAACCTCACTTGGCCTCAAATTTCCTCAACCTTCCTCAGTTGCTCTCTATTCATTTTCATGGTCCATTACACGGCCCGTTAACATGCAAACGACCCGTTTATCCTCTCGTGTGGTCAGACTTGTGCCAATATTTCATCCTTTCCGCACTGGCCCTCTCCGTTATGTTTAACGGCCAGTCCCATAGCCCGTTAAATACTAAACGGTCCGTGAACCTGCCCGTTTGGGGCACAATTTGCTCCATATTGCTCTTTCTCGTGCCTAGCTTGATTTTCCTGCAAAATAAACTACACAAACATTAAACGCAACCATTTTCTTGAGAATTCGCAAAGATTTTATCTAGAAAAGTTTCAAATGACGAGCGTTTTCGCGACTCATCATCAGCTCACTTTTTACTGGTCAAAACTACCTATAATGCCGAAGATTATGCTAGACTATATATCCGGGAGTTGGTGAAATTGTATGGTGTACCGAGGTCTATTATATTGGATTGTGGTACCTAATTTACTTCTCATTTTTGGAGGTTGTTTCAAAGGGGACTTGGCACGAAGATTACATTGAGCATCGCATTCCATCCTCAAATCGAATGGCAAGCCGAGAGGACAATTCAAACCTTGGAGGATACGTTGAGGCTTGTGTGTTAGAGTTCAAAGGAAACTGGGATGATCATCTGCTGCTTATCGAGTTTGCCTACAACAATAGTTACCATGCTAGTATTGGTATGGCTCCATTTGAAGCTTTGTATGGTAGAAGGTGTAGGTCCCTGGTGGGATGGTTTAAGTTAGGTGAGATGGCATTGTTAGCCCCGGACTTGGTGGTTGAGGCCATAGAGAAGATGAAATTGATTAGGGAGCGGTTGAGAATGACTCAAAGTCACCAAAAAGTCCTATTCAGATGTTAGAAGAAGGGACCTTAAATTTCACGTGGGTGATTGGGTTTATGTAAAAGTATCACCTATGAAGGGCATCATGCGTTTTGGCAAAAAGGGAAAGTTGTGCCCTGGGTATGTCGAGCCATATGAGATCATTGAACGGGTTGGACATGTAGCTTATAGGGTGGAGTTGACTTCTGATATGAGCTCTACTCACCCGGTGTTCCATGTCTCCATGTTGAGGAAATTGGTTGATGACCCTAAGATCATTATACCTTTAGCAGGACATTACAGTTGAGGAGAGCTTGACTAATGAAGTGATACCGATTGAAATCTTGGATAGGCAAGTGAAATAACTTCGTAACAAGGAGGTAGCTTCGGTTAAAGTATTTTGGAGGAACCAACATGTGGAAAATGCTACGTGGGAGGTGGAGTTAGACATGATGGAGCGATACCTCTATCTTTTCCAATCTACTCAAGCCTAAGGTACTAGGTTCTATCTTTCTTTCTGAATAGTCCTAATTCTTTATTTTCTTGAGTTTCATGTCATTGTATGCATGCATATGCAAAAAATTGATTTGAATGATGTTTTGACTTGAGTTTTAAGTGACTTTTTAAACGAATGATACATTATGTTCTATGTTGAAATGTTTCTTGTCAATTTGAGCCTTTCAAGACTTGTTCTAACCCATTCGAGGATGAATGTTCCCAAGGGGGAGATGATGTAATAATCCGAAACTTCCCAAACCTTGTAATGTTGTTTGAGATCTGATTTTAATCTATCTTGGTTGGCTTGTGAGTTTCCCGAGTCTCTCTTGCATGACTGGCTTGGAAGAAATCTTATTGGCTAAGTTTTGCTTGACGTCTTGTGGACGTACTGAATTTGAATAGCCATATCTCTTGGTACGGGATGAACTTTGTGGGCTACGATCTATCATGTTGAAGCTCTTTGAGTTATATTTCCAACGCACTTGGTTTCACTCAATTTGGAGTTCAGATGTGGAAGTTATGGCCTTTACAGTGGGACTGCCTGTGCAGAGAAGCATTCTAGAAAAGGGAAGAAAATTGTTAGCTAAAGCACTGCCTCATGGAGGAACTCATGGTCTGTGGGGAGGCTCAAGACCCATGATCCTAGTCCGTGTGAAGTTCCAGTGAGCAGTCAAGACTCTGAGCCAAGTAAGGCTCAACGGACTAGCTCACGGTCAATGAGAGGCCCACGGCTTGTGAGCCTTGCCCGTGTGAAATTCCAGTGAGCTACCAAGGATATGTGTTGAGGCCCTGAGCCAAGGGAGACTCCACGTACCAGCTTACAATCCGTGTGAAGCCTCACAGCTCGTGTGCCTGGCCATGTATTTGCGTAAGAAGAATTTGGCTAAGTATGGAATTTTTGTGGGCAAAGTTGTTCCAAGTGTGACTTCACGGAAGGGCCTCATAGACCGTGTGACCTCTCACGGTCCATAAGTTGACCGTATGGGGGATGTTTCAAATTTTCCTATCCGTTGCCAAATTAAAGATCGTCTTCAAGCGATGCCTCATGGCAAGGCTCACATATCGTGAGTCACTACACGATTCGTGTAGTGCACTCCATCAGTGACAGTTTCCAGTTTTCTTCCTCGTTTAATTAATGGTTTAATTATAATTTTTAACTAATTCTAAGGTCATTTTAGCAATTTTAAACCCTCCTAAACCCCTGATTTAACCCTATGAACTCCTATTCAATTCAATCTCCTCAATTTCTCTCAAATTGCTCTCCCTCTCCATTGAAGACTAGCTTGGGAATCAAGGGGAAAATTCAATTCTTCTTCAAATTCTTCTTGTTCTTCTTGATTAATCAAGGTATGTGGGATTGATTCATGGTTCTCCTTTCAACCATGAAGACCCAAAATCCTCTTCTTCAATTTTGATGAATTTTGCTCTCTTTGAAATTGGGTCTTTTAATTTATGGATGATTTAATTTAATTGAGTTATGGGTTATATTTTAATGTTGGTTTCAAGATGATTTAAATTCAATTATCATGTTTTGCATTGGAATTATGAAGATTTGAATATGCATGGTCCCTTGAAAGCTTGTTCAAGCATGGGCAATTTAATTGTGATTTATATTGGAATTTTCTCATAGATTTCAATTGAATTTTACATTGTGTTGTTGAATTAAAATTGAATCTCTATTGCCCATGCATTCATCTCATCATTCACGACATATGCATACATGGAAGGTTTGAATCGATGAAACTCTTGATATAATTTGACTTAATTTTTGGTAAGACATGTGAATTGACTAGAATGTGATCACATCTTGTCTTGATATGACCTTATGAGAATATTTGGTGTTTACACCACATTGTTATGTTAGAATGAGCTACTCCTATGCATTGACCTACATATATGATTTTGAAACTTTTGTTTGGTCTTTAAGCCTAATTATGAAAAAGACTTGATATACAATTCGGCTTTAGCCTAACTTTGCATTGTATGGATTTGAAGTATTGAACCTCCATTTTGAAGCTCGTATATGTATATGTATTCCCGTGAGATGAGACTTAGTACCGAGGGATTGGAGTCGGGGTGGACTATCTCCAAGGGTCCATACTTTTTTCTGTCAAACCATGTGTCAACATAGGTTATCTCCCTAGATGGGATTGACTTGTATCCCCTTTTTAAGGGTTGACCTAGGATCTACCTGGCATGTATTCTAATTTCAAGTAGTAGCTCGCTTGGTCTCTCATGTTGTCGGTTGAGGTCACATCCCTGCTATGATATGTAAGTTTGCATTCATGCATCATGGCACTTCACGACATATTGTTATGATATTCTCTCCTTACTTATATATATTTCTTTTATATGTATATATGCCCTTGTCATCTAGCTTGTTTAGTAGGTTCATGTTCATGTGCATGGCATGCCCGCATACTTAGTGCATTATATATGCTAACCCATACTCTTTGTCTACATGATCTAACCATGTTGGGACCGGAGACGACATTCATCCACCGTTGGACGCTTAGTTAAGATCTTGGACTTGTTGTTAGTGGTGAGCCCTATACTCCAAGGGCAATACCCACCTTTCTCTATCTTATGCTTTTATTTTATTTACCTATCTTGTGACTTGAGGGTGAACCAAGGGTGATGTCGAGGCCCCCGTCTTATTCTTGTAGAGGCATTGTTGGATATGTATTGGATTCCATTGTATGTCGTACTATGTGCTTATTGAGATGTTATGACTATTTATGCTTTGCTATGGTTACTTATGATTCGATTGTGTTTTTTCTTATGTCATTATGATTCGTTGGATGGGAATGTGCTTATGCGAAATGTCCCTAACCCTTCTTTCCCCCATAGCTTCATACTTACCCGCCCCTTAGAATGTAATTGCTATGTGCAATGTGATTCATGTTTATCCCATTCCCGGTACAATCCCCATAGCTTGAGTCCAAAGCCCAGAATCCCTTAGACTTATGTATTGTTTATTATGTTATGCGCTTCCAAACCGATGATGCGTGTGATGATGCTAAGATGACTTGATCGAGGACTCTCGGGTTCTCCTTCGCCATGTTACCTCTAGGCCCTACTCTCGGGTCGGGACAATGTCACTGTCTCCTGGCCTCTGTCTGGGGGTATAAGGAGAACATGTATAACTAGAGGTATCTTGAGTCCGATTATCACACTCAGAGGCCTATAGTGATGCCTGAATGGGATGACTAGATTGGCATGGATAAAACCTCAACTAAGGTCTATCAGACTATCCCCTAGATCTGGATTGTGACCCACTATAGCTTCCCTTAAAGCGAGCTAATTTGTCATTTCCCCCTAAGGCCTCACGACAAAATTGCTCAATAGAATTGACAAGATCAACAATATCAAGACAGGAGTGGTCCAAAGTAACTAAAGAATGGGGCTCAATCCCCACACGAAACACCAAATATTCTCCTCCTCTATAGGTAAGATAGTAGTAGCATACTTGGAGAGCACTTAAAACCTCACCATATACTCAGCCACCGTCATAGTGCACTGCTCTAACCTGGAGAACTGATCAAGGAGCCTGCCTCTGATACTCTTGGCGACAAATCTACTCATGAATGTATTTGAGAACTTTATCCACAATATTGAGGATGACTCGGCTGGTCTAATGTCCCTGTAAGTACGCCACCAATATCTGGCAGGTCCATCTAGCTGGTATGCTATAAAATCAGCCCCTCTAGACTCTACCAACCTTAAAGTCTACAACCTCTCTCCACAGGCTGTCAAAAACTCGTAAGCATACTCTTCAATTACCCATGAAATCTTAGTGGGTTTAACTTGAAGAAATATCCCAACATTCTCTGATCCTGGAAAGGTATAGCACCCTCTGGCTAAGCAACGAGAGGTGCTAAATCTATATGCTCAACTAAGGCAGGAGTTGGTGACTACACAGGCTACGCTGGCATGGAAGCTGGGATTGGTTCCTGACCCTGTTGTGAATCCCCAAAAGCTACCAACAACTGAGCAACAACCACTAGTACCATTGGAGTCATAACAAATGCGGCTGGGGGATGTGTAGGTGTTGGTCTCTTTGGTTACGGGGCAACAAGGGCATCCTATCACTCCTCTACGAGGACTGGAGAAAAGTCTCTATTCAAAATTTGTGATGCATCCACAACTCTATGCAAAGGTTAACCTTTGTGAGCCATATCACAAATAAAATGAAACAAACAAGATTCCATAAAATTGACCACACACACTGTACAAAGCGATACAATCACAGAGGAGTTTTTTATACATCCTATAGCTTCCAGGGGATAAGTCACAAACATATCCATACCCTTCCATAAGACTCTACTAGATGGTAGCTCTGTACAAGTGAGACCAACAAACCTAGGGCTCTGATACCAACATGTCACAAGCTGACTTTATGAGGCATAATGGTGCCAGGCAAGCCAACCATAATTTGGGCCAACTAGTAACGGGCTTGAGGGTAGAGACAACAAAACAACGTAACCTGCTATATATATATATAAATCTATAGCTACAACAACAACATAACAAACTAATCACCTTCCTAAAACTTGAAAATCAACTGTATAGAGCTACTATAGACTGGATACAACTTTTAAACCAAAAAGACATACAAATATATACAAGATCAAAATTGAATACAAGACTAGTCTCTGGTATCAAAAGATGGGCCCACTAATATAGAAGGAGATTGAAAGGATCCAACATCATCTGACGCTCGCTGCAAGTCTCTTGGAGTAGCAACAATAGAAAGAAAATTAACGATGTTGGCTCGTACATGGTTCTTCATCATGAAACAAACGTAGATTGTAGGGTGAGTACCAAAAATAAGGTATCTAGTAGGCATCATAGGTCGATTGAGTAAAAATAGTAAATAAAGTAGGAATAAACCACAATATAATTCTACAACAGTTGTTTACTAAAACCAAGTAATGTATATCTGTAGATTCAAAGTAACTCAAATATGCTAGAACTAGGTGACACATATTTGTACCAACGAATGTAACCAGAATCTGAACAACAGTAGAGTGACGTACATAAGTGTAAGTCCCTACCAATTAAGCATGTACGTCAATTGGGTCCCCATAAGCATAGAAGGTACACCCACACACAAAATGGTGTAAGGTAGGTATATTGGTAACAAGTCTAACAATGTTGCATAACTACAGGATTCCCAACTAAATGATGCATAGGTGATCTCAGTATCAGTGTATTAACCTGATTCAGTCGGGAACCTCGAATCACATCAGAACTCTAGCCCAAACTATGATCCTAACCTAGCCTCTAGCAGGGAGTATGGTCAACAAGGTCTATGTGGTCTAACAAGGTCTTCAGTTGGAATCCATCCAAGAATGTCTCCAATGATGGTGCGCAATGTGGACTCTAGCCATGCTGCCTTCAATGGTGACGTATAATGTGGACTCCAGCCACGAAAGTACCATGAATTCGCCTTTATAATGATGTGCAACAGAGCCTTGCCATATCACAATCTTTCCTGAGACTTTATTCTATTAGACCCAAGTCTTCTATATTATTCTACAAGGATCTATGCCTCTCAAGTCACATTGAATGAGTACATAACATGTAAATGCTTTTGAACAACGCAAGGCATCTAACCTAGGCTAAGGTCAAAGAATTACCTGATAACCATAAATACACCAAAATAATGATATACAACTTATAACCATTCTTAATAGATTAAACTTAACAAATATAACCTTAAAAGACCAAGATCTAACAATTACATCATCTAAAAGGTCAACCACATCAATATAACAATTAACAAATCAATTCTAGTAATTATGACCCTTAACAAGTCAACTACAACAACTATGACCTTTAATCCAACAAGTCCAATAATTATTCACGGCATCCAGACAACATTTACATATTCTAACTCAGTCTAACAAGAAATGAAGACCTAGCCAACCTGGATGTCGATCATGCACACTCCTGTTCGATCCATAAGGGTTGTACTCCTCTTAGCGACCTCAAAATGTTGTCAAACTGTCAAAGTAGGATTCATGACATCAATACGGTCCTTTTGATATTAATATCTCAATAATACAAAAAATGGGTCAATTTTGGACCACATCGAGAAAAGCAGGCCCTCTGTCCAAAATTCAAAACTAACCCTGTAAAATGAACCTTACAACTACCCGAACTTATATTTCAAATTACAACTCAAATAGAGGCCTGAAACAAACAAATATGAAAATACGTTTCTTTTCAATACAAACTATATAAGGAAGCTAGTTTGACCTCATTTTTCTCTCAAATTGAGTGATTTCAGAAAAATCCATTAATGTCACTATGTGCGCCTAAAAAAACTCTTCAATTTAGACTAAAATGTCACTAAAAATTGATTCAAATTGACCGAGTGATCGCATTTAAAATTTCCCAAAAAACTCACATAAACAATAAAAAATTAGCATTTTTGCACCAAACGAAGCTCTATCAATCCGGTCTGACATTATCACGGCATGCATCTCTCAAAAACACACAAAATAGACCCAGAATCACCAAAATCAAACTCAAAACGGATAAGAAATCACATGTCAAAATTTTAAAAAAATAAAATGTTATACAACAGCAAAACGGCTAAATATTTCCTCAAACAACATGCCAAAAGTAATTTTCGATGCTCCCTCGGTGTTCCTCTCAGAAAAATACATGAGTTATCCTTTTCAACCGCCGAAATCAAATTAGAATTGAGCAATTTGTGGTTGAGGAAAGTTCTGTGTTTGTTTTTGATGAAATTCTAGAAAATTCCAGAATTTTTAACTTTTTTTTTTTTAATTCCTTGCCACCTGCCACATGGAGGCTTCCCACTTGGCCACATCACCTGTCGCCTCGACTTTTTTGCAGTCACTCAAACTTAATTTCGATGCTCTGGCCTCATCCAGAGTCGAAAAAATATAAACCATATAAAAAAATCTAATTGTAAATGACATTTCAGACTCAATAGTGTAGTTGAAATTTCTACTGGGGTCATTTTGATCCAATGTGCCCACTTCCAAATAATGAAATCTATCAAGGGGGTCAAAATACACTTGGAAGTCTCAAGAATCGAACAAAAGGTCATCATATACCAAAATTGACGTCCCAAAGCTAATCGTGTTGTCAGAATTTCCATTTGGACATGTTTACCAGGAATGGTGACTAAAGTCAACTATTGATCTATTCTAGAGGCTAAATTGCAAATCTCAATATAAACTAACACAAACATGCTTCTAGACTAATTTGGCCAATCCGGAGCTGATAGTACTATTAGAATTACATTCTGAGGCTTTTAACTCTGACTTTACTGCTCAACTCATTTTCAACTTTAATGCGATCTATAATACGAAAAACGATACACCTTTCAAACGAGTTATCAGGCAACCAAGTTATTGGTGCTAGCAAGTCATAAATGACCTGAGTCACAATAGGAATGCTCTAACCGAGAAAAATGAATAGAAATACAAAAATGACCTAGAGGGTCATTACAGTCTTGCTGAGGGAAAAGTTAGACGATATTTCAATTGTGGGGTTCTTGAATTTTCATGGATCTTGTGCAATTTTCATGAGAGAGTTGGAGTTATCTGATTCTTTGATGGAGGTGTTGTAGTCACTGAAGGTTTCAAATGAGGTTTCTTTTTTTTAATCAATGGTAGAATTTTTCAAGAAAATTTCAAGATTTTCAGACTCGGATTAAGTATTTGAAATCGGATTCAAGATTTGATTTTTTTCTAGACATTATAGAGCTAAAAATGAAAAGTGAATTTTTGGGGGGATTATATTCGAGCTAGTTTTTAATTGCCCGGGTAGATTTTTTAATAAATTAAATAATTTTTGAATAAGTAAATAAGATTAAACTAGTTGTTCCTCTGTTAGTTCAAAGGGTATATATACACCCCCAAAACATAGACGGTAAGGACACAAGTATTCCAAAAGTATAACAAGGAGTATTTCGATATCATTTATGAGTTTTCGGGGGTATACTTATCCTTTTTTTCCTTTACCTAATGTGAATATGAACTAATTTTTCTATTTTAATGCTTAACCATTTCACTTAGCTTATCTGTTATGATGCAGTTTACAATTACTTTATTGAAATCTTTGTAGGTTATTAAAATGGTTAGCGTTACCATATACTTTCATCACGGTGGTAAGTGACTTACCAATCCACAACGACATTATGAAAAGGTATACATCCATTATTGAAAAGGGTATGATCTTAGGGTGTGTTCGGTGTGAAGAAATTTTTTTAAATTTTTTTTCATGTTTGGTTGGCTTAAATGTTTTGAAAAATATTTTCCAAACCAACTTATTTTTCTCAAATTTAAGAAAAATGACTTTTGAAAATTAAGTAAAATATTTTCTAAAACTCTCCTCCAACCTCAAATTACAATGTTTTTTCCTACCCCACCCCTACTGCGACCTCCTGCCCCCTACTACCCACCCCCCCCCCCAAAAAAAAAATAATTTTTTTAAAATTAAAATTTATTTTGAAAAATATTTCATATTATTGAAAAAAAAATTATCCCACATCTATCCCAACCTATCAATGCCACCCCCAAGAAAAAAACAAAATTTAAAAAAAAAAATATTTTAAATTTTTAAGTTACATTTTTTTATCCCCTACCTCGGCCCCTTTGCAAAATAAAGTTTAAAATTTATTTTTGAAAATATTTTAAATTTGTAAGATTTAATTTTTTACCATATTCCTACCCCCGAAGCAAAAAGAATCTTTTATTTAAAAAAATTAAATTATTTGAAAGTTAGATCTGTAGTCAGGTGTGGTCGAATTTCAACTAGAAAGTCCAGGTCGGATCTAAATTTGAAAGTTGAATTTTGGATCGGAAGTCGAGTTGGGTCCTACATTAGGTGTTAGGGTCGAGCCACGAATCTATTACTTGGGCTGATTTTCATGTACGAAATTATTTTCCTAAAAAATATTTTCTACTCTAGCAAAAAACAAAAGGTATTTTCTAAAAAATATATTTATTCACTAACCAAATAATAAAAAATATTTTCACTCACCAACCAAACATGAGAAAATAAATTAGGAACCAACTTATTTTTTCAGGAAAACATTTTCAAGAAAAACATTATTTACGAAAAATATTTTTCTTTAAAACATTTTCTTTCATACCAAACACACCCTAGATCTTGTCTCTTTTATTGACTTAGTCAATGAGTACACAGATAAATTAGATTTTGTAAGTGTACAACACCTTATTGTACTTATTATTTCTAAAAAATATTTTAAAGTAGAAGGAGATGAAGGAGTTAGTATATTATTATATTTTGTGTATGAGGATTATTATTTTATGCATTTGTTTGCTACTAATGACTGTGAATTAGCTATTGATGTACCTGATATTGTCATGCATGATGGATCCTTTTTAGTATCAATAGTTAATGAAGATATAGACTATAGTAAAAGTGACAGTGATGATAAAATAATTTTTAGCTGTTGAGAATATGATACCGATGAATTGGAAGAGTTTGTTACAAAAAACACTAATAGATCATATAGCATATATATGAAACAAGTCCACAATATTTGAAAACTCTTTAGTTGATTACAAAACAATAACTCAGTATTTTAAGGAGAAATTGCAAAGTAATCCTAAGTACAAGATCAAACAAATAATGGCTGACTTACATAAAGTGTTTGGAGCCAAATGCAAGAGAGCTAAAAGGAAAATACTTAAGTCTCTAGATGATAGCTTTATAGACTCTTATAGTAAATTAGAGGATTATGCTAATCCATTGAGAAGTTGCAGTTCAGAATTTGATATTGTAATTAACCTATCTAATGGTAGAAAAAAATTTATATTTGCTTCAAGGCATTGAAGATGGATTTTACGACATTTATTGGGTTAGATGGTGCATTTCTTAAAGTAAAAGCTAAAGAATAAATATTGGTTGCTATTGGTCAAGAAAATATTTATTGTTTCAATCCTATAGCTTGGACTATGATAGACAAAGAGACTACAAGAACTTGGACTTGGTTCATGCAATAATTGCATCATTCACCTGACCTTCAGAATGATGAAGGGATGGCATTCAGAAGGTAATATCAAGACGCTGATTCATTTTATTTAATACTACTAAATTCACTTGAACTAACTAGTTATATTTAATTGTTTTCGTTTGATATTTAGGAGCTGCTTTATGCAGTAGGAACATTTTTTTCTAAAGCACATCAAAGATATTATGCAAGATATATTGAGGAAAATTATTGCAAAAGATGGGATAAAGGTGAGATGAAAAAATTATTATGATGGGTTTGTATGATCCTCATTTTCAGAGGAGTTTGAAAACCAATTTCAAGAGATCAAACAAGTTGATGAAGAGGCAGGATAGAATTTATCAAACATGTTTTCTCCCAAAACATGGTGCTATTTAGATACCATATGCAAAAATCAGACTATGGACAATAATTTTGCAGAGTTCTGGATACTTGAAGCAAGATACAAGCCAATTATTGTAATGTTGAAAGACATTAGGATCAAAATAATGGAGAGGTTGGCACAAAACAAATTTGTGATGAAGTGGAAAGATGATGGGTTTCAGTCCCAAAAATAATTATTGTGTTATGAAGATATCCAAAGCTTGTAAGGTGAGTAGCGCTGAGGACAATGGCTATGTGGTGACAGAAAGTGCAGACAGACATATTGTCAGTTTAAGGGAGAAAAAGTGTACTTGTATGACATGGGATCTCATTGAAATTTCATGTCCACATGCAATAAAGGTGATGGAGCACAAGAGAATGAAACAGAATAAAACCTAAGGCAGAAATTAATTGTTATTATAGTAAAGAGACATCTCTGACAGTTTACAAACACAAGTTTCAACTTGTCTTGGCAGAATTATTTAAAAAAATTAATCCTTCACAAATTATTGAACCACCAAAGATGATCAATCTTGTTGAAGGTGATCAGAGGTAGAGAAAAGGATGATGCAGCTAAGAGACAAGGATATTGAAAACAATCAAGTAAAGATAAAGTACTGATGACATGTAGTAATTGTGGAAAACAAATCATAATTCAAGAGACTATCAAAAGGTAATTTTTATCTTTTATTAATTCTTGTGGATAACAAAATTGTATAGTGTACTTTTATTTATTTAATTCTTAATTGTGTGTTATAAAAAATGTAAAATAGGAGAAGCAAGCTATTAAGCAGGGAAAGCAAGCTACTGAGCAGGAAAAACAAGCTGCCAGGGGAAAGAAGAGACAACCTCTTAAGAAAGGTTTGATTGATACTAGTCTTTTGTTCTCCTGATCTAAGTGATAGATTAGTCTATTAATATGTTTAATATTTACATTTCAATTCTTCTACATTTTTAGTATCTTTAGCATAATAGTGGGGTGTGCATTATGAGTATCTGAAAATGCTTTTTATTTTAGTTCTTTTTTTTCCAATCTCTGTTAGACACAAGTCACTTTATTAGGCTGGAACATACATTAATCAACTGTTGCATTTTTCAAACATTATGCAATACAACTGGAAATATAAACTTACACTTACAACTTAAAAACTGAAAACAAACATTATGCAAATCACTGCAGTGAATCTAAGAGATGGTACCAACTGAAAACATACACTTACACAACCTGAAAACAATAAAACCTCGAGCATTTTAAAGGTTGAAATATGATAATATAAGAACAAATATTGAAAAAAGACCTCGGTAAATTTTTAGGTCAAGCGGATTGCAAAATAAAATTTTCAAAAATTTTAATAACTAGAAGGGTCCACAACATCACCACATCGCGGACTTGCTTTAGGGTAGCTCAAATTCTTCCTAAGTTAAAACTTGACAAAAATTAAATTTCGCTAAAAATATTAACCAAGATGGAGCACCTCCGCGTCGCAGACATGCTCCCCTACTATTATTCGATTTCAATTTTTAAGTGGGGGTACGTTGGACCTTTTTTCAATCATTAATTAATGAACCTAAATGATTTTTGGACTAAAATTCTAACCTATTAAATACCCCCAAACCTCCAATTACTCACTTATTCACTCCTAATTCATTAATCTCAAAATAATTTCTCTCTACTAAGGCTCTCAAATCCCCATTGAAGACACCACGGAGTTCTTCAAGTTCTCTTCATCAAAATTTGTAGAATTTCTTCAAGGTTTTTCTGACTTCTTACCCAAGGTATGCAAGTCTTTATCTATGGAACCTTTTCTTCTTTGGAGCTCCTTCAATTTCTTAATTTTCATCCAACTTCAAGTATGTATATTTTATGGATCTTCTCAACTTCTATCTAGTTTCTTTGATTGTGAAATAGATTATGATTGCCGATCTATATTTAATTGGAATTTATGTCAATTTAATGAAATTTATGATCTTTTTATAAATTCTCTACAACTTCTATCTAGGGTTCATGATCCCATAATGAGTCTTGTTTATTTCTCATCCAATTGCACGAATTATCTTTCAATTATGTTTTATTCACTCATTTAAGAATGATTATTTATCTAATTGCATGATTTTGATGATTTACAAGTAATTTTTCAACAAGGATTTCTGGGGCTCATGAGTACTTATGTGGGTTATTATAATTGTGATTTCAATTGATGGTTCCTATTGCAATTATGCATGAATTTCATTAAATTGCATGTTTTAAGATGATTTGAGATTAAACTCACATAATGTCTCTAATTTTAACTAAATGATAAGGGTTTATTTAAGGTTTATGAAAGTTATTTAATTATATTTTATGTAGTCCCTTCAATGATGAATGAATGAATGTTGGTGAAAGGACACTTCTCACATAATCATGAATTCATGTATGATAAGGAAAATTCTCACATTGATAAATCACCAAGATTTTTGTTAGCTACTCTATATGAATGATGAATTTTGATGGCTTAAAGCTATGACTGATTTATGATTGACTATGATATTATGATATTATGATAATATGATTCATTATTTCGTGGGATGTGACTTAGCACCGAGAAGGCTTGAAGTGGGATTTAGTCTGGTGGACATCAAGGTTACCCATCCAAGAGAATCTTAGTAGCGATCTTTTGTATAAAACTATGTGACACCATAGGTTACCTTATTTGGCCTAGGCCAGTGGATCCATCCCCGACTGTCAAATGATTGAGTGTACCATGATGGAGTCTACCTTGACAAATAGCCTCCCCTTTCTCAATGTAGGGGTTATATTAGATTCTGTGTAGTAGCTTGGATGATCTTATTGTCAATTATAACGATATCCCACAAAATAATATGACTATGTTACTTTAAGCTTTCTTATGATTTGATGCTTTGACCATACCACTTAAGATCATGTTTAACTTCAAGTGTTACTTCATGTCAATGTTATTGTAGTCTTGCATTCCATGACTCATGCCTCATTTATTCATGTTATATATGTGTGTACACCATGCATTGCTCACATACTTAGTACATTCAAATATAATAATGCATAGCTTATGCCTACATTATGTTATAATGTAGTGGAAGGTTCTCATTCCACTTCTCACATTTTTTGCTAGGCTTTAGATTTCACTTGAAGATATTGTCGTGAGTCCTCATGCTTTGAGGACAAGCCAAATGATATTCCAGCTTATGTTGTTTAGACTTTGTGATATTTGAGGCTATATCATTTTGCTACTTTTGAGGTGAGCTAAGAACATCTCCATTGCCTTTGTCTATGCTTTGTTTAGAGGCAAGTTGGATGATGTGTAAAAAGTCTATAATCTTTCTTTCTCTTTGGACTAAGTTATAAGGCCCATATCTCTATTCCCTTATAGCTTGTAATGATGGTTTTATTACCTTATGAATGTTGGTTGACATGTTAAGATGGCTTGGTTAGGGTCCTTCGAGATTCCAATCTCCGTGTCACACCTAAATCCTAGCTTGGGTCGTGATAAACTTAGTATCAAAGAACAAGATTTTAAAGTGTCCTAGGAGTCCAATATACCATGTCAAGTAGAGTCTCATTTAACAGTGTGAAGCACGTCATATTTATGAGTTGGAGGCTATGAGATGATTTATTAACCCTCACTTCTTTGATGATCTATGTTGTGGCGTGTAGTGTACCTTAAGACTTCTCCTTTCTAATGATTGAATTTGTGATTTTTAGAATATGCCTTCTCGAAGAGCACCTTTGTAATGGGGAAAGATATTAAAGAGGTAGTGGTTCCTCAGATTCCTCAAGCTCTTTATGATGCTATGGTCGAGTCGATCAGTATGCAGAGTTCCAAATAAACTATCAAATGCTATCTAAAATGGTCACGACAAAGGTCAACGAAGGAGGAGTTGTTCAAAATGTGGGCACACTGGCGACTAGACTCTGAGATTTTGTGAGAATAAACCTACCTGAATTCCATGGTTCTAAGGTGGATGAATATACATAAGAGTTTATTGATGAAGTGTATAGAATCATCCTATCATGAGAGTGTCCCTAGATTAGAAGGCCAAGCTAGTGGCTTATGAGCTTAAGGGAATTGTTAGTGTTTGGTATGACAAGTGGAAAAGTGAGAGAGTTGAAGTTTTGGGTCCTATTGCTTGGAAAGAGTTCAAAAGTGCATTTCTTGACTGCTTCTTTCTCTTGGAATGGAGGGAAGCTATGATTGAAGAGTTTATCAATCTTCATCAAGGGAGAATGAGTGTGAGGGACTACGCCCTTAAGTTCACTAAATTGTCCAAATGTGCTCCTTTTATAGTTTTAAATCCAAGGACAAAGATGAGTAAGTTTGTGATGAGTGTCTCCTATTTGGTGTCCCAAGAGTGTAAGGAGTCCATATTAATCAAGGAGATGGACATTTCAAAGCTTATGACATATACAAAGCAAACTGAGGATAGAAGATGAGAAAGAAGGCTAGGGAGTCAAAGTGGGCTCGTATTGAAGGTAGTAGCTTTACCTACCAAAGATCCAAAAATGGTAGATTCATGGTGGGAAAAGGCAATCCATACAAGGTTCATCAAATATTTTGACTCAAGGGTTCAACAAAGATAAAGGGTCAAACCCCAAGGCTTAAGGAGGAAGTTCACCTACTCAAGCTACTCCCACTTGCAAGAAGTATGGGAAAACTCATAGGGAAGAATGTCTAGTTGGGTTCAATGAGGTGGTTCTCAATGCCACAATAGGTTCTATGCACTTCAAGTTGGGCAAGTTGTTGAAGGGTCCCCTAATATGGTTACATGTATATTGTGGGTCTTTGACTTTGTTGCATATGCTTTACTTGATTCACGAACCAAATTGTATTTTGTTACTCCTTATCTTACAATAAGATTTGATATGTCCCCCAAAATTTTGTTAGAGCCTTTTTCAGTTTATACCCCCATTGGTGACTCGGTTTTAGCTAAGAAATTCTATAGAAATTGTCCCATGTTGTTCTTACATAAATTGATTCAACATGATCTTATTGATCTTGATATGATCGATTTTGATATTATTCTTAGTATGAATTAGCTTCATGTTTTATATGCGTCCATTGATTGTAGAACCTATAGGGTCAAGTTCTAAATTCCTAAGAAGCCTATTCTTAAATGGAAGGATTGTTATTTTGATGTTAAGGGTAAATTCATATCTCATCTAAAAGCCCCTAAAAATATTTCTAAGGAATGCATCTATCATATAGTTCGAGTTAGGGATGTAAATTCTGAAACACCTATTCTTGAGTCGATCTTTATTGTAAATAAATTCCCTAATGTGTTTTTCAATGATTTACCCTTTATTGATCTCAAAAGAAAATTTGATTTTGGTATAGATCTCTTTCTCGATACTCAACTCACTTATATTCTTACTTACCATATGACCCAGACGGAATTTAAGGAGTTGAAGGATCAATTAAAGGATTTGTGGATAAGGATTTCAAAAGTCCAAGCATGTAGTCATGGGGTGATCCCGTGTTGTTTGTTAGAAGGAAGGATGAGTCACTCTGTATGTGTATAGACTATCGACAATTGAATGAGGTGACCATAAAGAATAAATATTCAATTTCGAGGTAGATGATTTATTTGATCAACTCCAAGGTGCAAGCTACTTCTCCAAATTGACCTCTGGTCAGGTTATCACCAATTGAGGTTGAGGGGGTGTGATATTTTGAAAATGGCATTTCATATAAGGTATGGTCATTTTGAGTTTTTGATTATGTCATTTGGGTTAACTAATGCTCCCACTATCTTCATGGACTTGATGAATCATATTTTTAATCATATCTAAACATAATTTTAGTGATATTTATTGATGATATTTTAGTGTATTTTCAAAGTGAAGAGGAACACATAGGTCACTTGAGAATCGTATTGCAAACTTTAAGAGATAAGAAATTATTTGTTAAATTTAGCAAGTGTAAATTTTAGCCGATGAAGGTGGACTTTCTTTGTCACATTATATCCGATGATGATATTATGGTTGATCCAAAGAAAATAGAGGTGATAAAAAATTTTCCTAGATCACTGTCTTCCTTAGATTTTAGAAGCTTTTCGGGCTTAGCCAAATACTATAGAAGGTTTTTTGAAGGGTTTTCCTCCATTTCATCACCTTTGACTAGGCTGACCCAAAAGAAGGTGAAGTTTCAATGGTCAGATGGGTATGAGAAAAGTTCTGAAACATTGAAGGATCATCTTACTTCAAGACCTATTTTGATATAACCAGAAGGTTCAGATGGGTTGTGGTTTATTGTGATGCCTCACACGTTGGTTTGGGTTGTATGTTGATGCATCATTGTAAGGTTATAGAATACACTTTTAGGCAACTAAAATTGCATGAGTGAAATTACCCAATACATGATCTTGAATTGGCAGCAGTTGTATTTGCATTGAAAATATTGCATCACTTTCTTTATGGGGTGAATGTTGATATATTTACCAACCACAAAAGTTTGCAATATGTATTTACCCAAAGGGACTTGAACCTTAAGCAAAAAAGGTGGATTGAAGTTTTAAAGGATCATGACGTGAGTGTTTTGTATCATCTGAGCATAGCAAATATTGTGGCCAATGCACTTAGTAGAGTGTCGATGGATAGTATTGCTCATGTTGAGAATAGAAAGGAGTTGGTTAAGGATGTACATCGATTGGCCTGTTTGGGTGTAAGGTTTAGTGATTCAAATTAGGGTGACATTCTTGTGTGAAATGGGTCGGAATCATCATTGGTAGTGAAGTTAAAAGCAAAGCAATACACGGTCCAACCTTGGTTGAGTTGAATAAGTTAGTGGATTATAAGAAGATTAAGATTTTCTCTTGAGAGGAAGATAGGGTACTTCGTTACTAAGGTCAACTATGTGTTCCAAATATTAATGGCCTAAGAAAAATGATATTGGGTGAAGTCCTTAAATCTCAGTATTCCATCAATTTTGAATCCACTAAAATGTATAGACATTTAAGGGAAGTGTATTAGTGGAATGATGTGAAAAAGAATATAGCAAAGTTTGTGATAGCATGTTCAAATTTCCAACAAGTGAAGATCGAACATCAAATGCCTAGAGGTTTAGCCAGAATATATGAGATCCCTACTTAAAATTGGGAGGATGTGAATATGGACTTTATAATGGGTTTACCTCATACCCGGAAGAAACATGATTCAATTTGGATGGCAGTAGATAAAATGACTAAATCAGCCTATGTTTTACCGGTAAAGACACTCCATAGTGCCGAGGACTATGCAAGGATATATATTTGGGAATTAGTGAGACTTCATGTATTTCTTTGTCTATTATTTTATATTATGGTGCTCAATTCACTTCACACTTTTGGAATTCGTTTCAAAGGGATCTTGGTACCAAGGTTAATCATTGCATTGATTTCCATCCCAAACCAATGGGCAAGTCAAACGAATAATCCAAATATTTGAAGACATGTTAAAGGCGTGCGTAATTGGCTTCAAAGGGAATTTTTATGATTACCTATCGTTGATAAAATTTATATACAACAATAGTTATTGTAATGACCCTATAGGTCATTTTTTTGAAAATTTTAAAACAAAAATAAAAAATTATTATTTTACCTCTCCCAAAAGTTGGTCGAGTCACATTTGATCCATTAAGATGATTAATTTTTTATTTTTGAGGAAACGTTGAGTAATACGTGAGTTTTTGAGTTTTAAAAGCTTAAGTTGTTCAAAAAGTAGTTTTTGGTACCAATCAGAGTTATGAATCTCAGAATGAAATTTCGTTAGTTTCATCATCTCCAGAATGTGGAAATTGGTCTAGGACCATCATCCTTTTAAGGTTTGAGGTTGTTTAGTAGAATTGAAGTCCTAAGTTGGAAGTTTGAGTTAAAATGAAGCAAGGTTTAACTTTGGTAAATATTTTAAGTTTGCATGCTCAAATTAGATTTCTGATGATTTTGTTGGATTTAGAATGTGATTTTATGCATACAAGAGACTTCATCATATATTTTGAATTTTCAAGGGAATTTTGATTTTTTGAGCCTTAATTTGATTTAATTACGACTAAACAAACTTTTGAGTCAAGAAAACCTTGGATTTGTGTTTTGACAATTCTATTGAGTCTGAAATGTAATCTCCAAGATAGTAGCATATTTGATTGTGTTCAAAAAGTGTCAAATGAGTTTTGAGTGAGTTTTCAAGCTTCTTAAATTCTTGGGTGCGGTTTCAGCAAATTGTGGCAACTAAATGGTTCATTATTAGTTTTAAATATAAAAAATTATTCTGAAACTTCTAAAATTTTGAGTATGAATTATAGGACTGATCTACAAAGTTTGGTGCATTTTCATTATTCCAAGATTGGATGTTTATCATAAAATATGAAATAATTATTTACTAAGAAAAATAATATTGAGTGAGCAAACGAACACATAATTGAATTTCAATTGAAGAAACAGGTATGTATCACTATTTAAAAAAGTTAGAAAAATAATAGGGTAATTTCACTTTCGTATAAGGAAGTTACAACCTTTTTAGTAAAGAACTAGTTACTGATCTGGTGCGAAAACACCACTAGTGATGATATTTAAAATTTCAGACAATGTTCATTTGGTATTTTGAACATATTGAAATTTCTAGAGCTCGGAATGGAGTGTTTCTTGCAGAATTCTTCTTGATTTAATATGGAGGTTAGTCTTCAATTCTCATTTCAACATTCTCTCTCTATTTCTTCATCTGGTTTTACTTCTTTATCCGTAAAATTCTTGGAGAAAATTAGAATTTTATCCATTTGGACTCTATTTTTTATGATAAAGTTATATTTAGGATCCTTATGTAAAGGATAAACCGATTTTGGTAAAAAGTATAAGTCCCTACATGTTGAAAAGTATGAAAATGCAAGAAAAAGGGAAAGTTGAAAATTTGCAAGGTAAAGTACGAGCTTAATCTACGACTCATGGTTCACTTTATCGGTCATAGACCAAGATCGTGGTTTGGGGTTACTGGGGTGATAATTTGGCCAAGTGTGGGTGAGGTTTATGAGTGGTATATACGATTCATAAATATAACTACAGACTGTACTAGGGGTTCGTGGATGGGTGACCACGGTTGATCAAGTTTTGGGGTTTCTAAATCATGAACTATGAACAACTGGACAAATCGTAAACTCTTTTAGGATGCATAAATTAGATTCCTAGTTTGACCCCTAAGGATGGAAAATTTTCTAAGTGTTAGGACCTTTTATGACCAAGTTCCACGATCCATAATCCTATCTACGAGTTGTAGAAGACACTTATAGATTGAGTTTCAGAGTTGATTTCTGAAGGTCAAAAGTTCAACAGGACGATACCCTCCCTTTCTATGACCCATGGTCCGAAGGTTCATCAATGATAGGGTGTCAAATCCTAAAGCCCAAGGTGGTAATGGTGGATTGATATTCCCTAAGTGCCCAAAGTGTGGAAGGAACCATGATGCCAAATGCTTGAGGGATATGGGTGCATGTTATGGGACAAATTTTTTAATTGTCCAAGTACTCTAAAAAAAAAGGTAGATATGGCCTTCCCCAAGGACAGGATGCTCATGGAGGTCAATGGGCTCAATGGGGTCAACAAGGATCTGCTCCACGTCACAACTGATTCTATGTTTTTCAAAGGAGGCAAGGGGTAGATGAAGCATCCAATATTGTTACTGGTATGTTAAAGGTTTATGATTATGATGTGTATGCTTTGTTGGATACGGGTGCCACCTTATCTTTTGTTACCCCACTCCTCGCTAAACGATTTGATATATGTCCCGAAATACTATATGAACCCTTTTTGGTTTCTATCCCCATTGGTGAGTCCATTGTTGCTAGAAAAGTTTATAGAGGTTGTCCCATATCTATTTTGCATAAAGTCTTGCCCTGTGATTTGGTTGAACTTGAAATGGTAGATTTTGAAATTATTCTTAGGATGGATTAATTGCATGCATATCATGCTTTTATTGATTGTAGAACCCGCAAGGTTAGGTTCCAATTTCCTAATAAACCCATTCTTCAGTGGGAAGGTCATGATTCAGTGGTTAAGGGTAGGTTCATTTCTTGTCTTAAGTCTCAAGAATTAATTGCTAAGGGTTGCATCTATCACCTTGTAAGGGATAGGGATGTTGAATCCAAAATTCCTTCTATTGAGTCAGTTTTGATGGTTAATGAGTTTCTCGATTTCTTTCCTGATGATATTTTTGGTGTTCCTCCTAAAAGCAAAATAGATCTTGGTCTAGCCCTCCTCCTCGATACCCAAACTATATCCATTTCTCCCTATTGCATGGCCTCGGCGGAGTTGAAAGAACTAAAGGACCAGCTGAGGGATTTATTAGAGAAGGGTTTCATTAGGCCTAGCAAGTCACCTTGGGGTGCACTGGTGTTGTTTGTGAGGAAAAATATGGTTCACTTAGAATGTTCATCAACTATCGGTAACTCAACAAGGTCACCATAAAGAATAAGTATTCACTACCGAGGATAATGTTTGACTAATTACAAGGGGCTAGTCACTTCTCTAAAATCAATCGTCGGTCCAATTATTATAAATTAAGTGTAAGGAAATGTGACATTCTCAAGATGGATTTCTGGATGAGGTATGGGTATTTTGAATTTGTGGTTATGTCTTTTGATCTAACCAATGCCTCGACAATATTTGTGGATCTCATGAATAAGGTATTAAAGCCTTACCTTGACATATTTGTTATGGTTTTCATTGATGATATTTTGATTTATTCTTAGAGTGAGGAAGATCATATGGAGTATTTGAGAGTGGTGTTGCAAACTTTGAGGGAGTAAAGGTTGTTTTCCAAGTTCAACAAATGTGAATTTTGATTAAAAAAAGTTGCATTCCTTGGGCATGTAGTGTTGGGTGATGGAATCAAAGTAGATCCTAAGAAGATGGAGGTGGTGAGAAATTAGCCTAGGCCCTTGACTCCGACGGACATTAGGAATTTCTTGGGCTTAGTGAGGTACTACCAAAGGTTTGTGGAGGGATTTTATTCAATAGCATCCCTATTGATAAGTTGACACAAAAGAAGGTAAAGTTCCATTGGACCGAGAAATGTGAGAAGAGCATCCAAACTTTGAAAGATAAGCTTACCTCCGCTCTAATTTTGACTCTACCAAAAGGGTTAGAAGGATTTGTTGTCTTGTGTGATGTTTTAAGGATTTCTTTGGGGTGTGTGTTGATGCAATGTCGCAAAGTAATTTCCTATGCTTCTAGGAAACTAAAGGTGCATGAGTGTAATTACCCTACACATGATCTTGAGTTGGCAGTTGTGGTATTTTCCTTGAAGATATGGCATCATTATTTGTATGGAATTTATGTAGATGTGTTCACTGATCACAAAAGCCTTTAGTATGTGTTCACTCAAAAGGATCTCAACTTGAGGCAAAGAAGGCGGTTGGAACTCCTTAAAGACCATAACATAAGTGTGAATTACCATCTGGGTAAGGCCAATGTTGTGGCCGACACACTTAGCAAGGTGTCCATGGGGAGTATAGCTCACATTAATGATGGGAAGAAGGAGTTGGTAAGGGAAGTTCATAAATTGGCTAGGTTTGGGAGTCAAGTTATGTGGGGAACAAATGGTGGTATGATGGTCCTAGATGGTTTCAAGTCTTCATTGATTGAGGAGGATAAATCCAAGCAACACCTTGATCCCTCTTTGGGTGAGTCGAAGACCTTGGTGAAAAAGGGCAAAGTAAAGGTTTTCTCCCAAGGAGGAGATGGTATCCTTAGATATCAAGGTAGGTTGCGTGTGTTGAATGTTGATGGATTGAGGGACTAGATTTTGAAAGAGGCTCATAATCATTCCATTTCATTCATCGTGGTTCTACATAGATGTATAGAGATTTGAAGGAGGTATATTGGTGGGGTGGCATAAAGAGAGACATTGTCAAGTTCGTGTTCGGATGCCACAATTATCAACAAGTCAAAGCCAAATATCAAAAGTCGGGTGGCCTAGCCCAAGATATTAAAATCCCTACTTAGAAATAGGAAGAGATTGGTATGGACTTTGTGATTGGTTTGTCTAGAACTAAAAAACATTTTGACTCCATTTGGGCCATTGCTGATTGTATGACAAAGTTGGCTCATTTCTTACTGGTCAAAATAACCTATGGTGCCAAAGACTATGCTAAATTATATATCCATGATTTGTTTAAGTTGCACGGGATTCCGTTATCTATCATTTCATATCATGGCGCTCAATTCACTTCTCACTTTTTTAGGTCTTTCCAAAAAGGTCTTGCTACAAAGATTAATCTTAGCACGACATTTCACCCACAAATAGAGGGTCAAGCTGAAAGGACCATTCAAACTTTTGAGGATATGCTTAATGCTTATGAGTTGGAGTTTAATGTTAGTTAGGATGAATATCTCCCACTCATCAAGTTTTCCTACAACAATAGTTACCACTTTAGTATTGAGATGACACCATTTGAGGCCTTGCAGTAGATCCCTAATTGGGTGGTTTGAAGTGGGAGAAATGGCTATGATAATCTGGATTTGGTTTAATAATCTTTAGAGAATGTGAGGTTGATAAGGGAGAGATTGAAGGTGGTTCAAACTTGGAAAAAGTCATAATTCAATAATAATAGGAGAGATATTTGAGTTCAAAGTTGATGATTGGGTGTATTTGAAAGTCTCACCCATGAAGGGTGTAGTTCAGTTTGGCAAAGTTGAGCCCTAGTTATGTAGGTCCTTATAGAATTTTGAGATAGGTTGGAAAAGTCTCTTGTGAGAAAGAGTTTCCTATGGAGATGAGTAGGGTTCATCCGGTCTTTCATGTGTTGATGTCGAGGAAGTGTGTAGGAGACCCAAGTTCCATTGTTCCTTTGGAGGTGGTGAATGTTGAAGAGAACTTGACATATGATGAAGCACCAGTTGAAATATTGGATAGGCAAGTCAAGAGGTTGAGAAACAAAGATGTTGCATCTATTAAGATCCTTTGGAGGAATCAATTAGTTAAAAGTGTTACATCGGAAGCAGAAGTGAACATGAAGAAATGATACCCCTATCTTTTCCATTCTACTCAAGCCTAAGGTATTAGGTGTTCTTGCTTGAAAATCTCAATTTCCTTGCATTTCAGTTCTTATGTAATCCATGCATATTTACATGTTTATGAGGCTGTAGTTGAATGATATTTGACGCATGAGTTTGAAATTTTCATGAAAAAAATGTTTAACTTGCATTTTTTTCATTCATGTTGGGTTATTAGTTGCTTCTTTACTCCTTAGAGCTTACATTTAGCACATTTGGGGATGAATGTTCCTAAGAGGAAGATATTGTGAGGCCCCACATGTTGGAAAGTATAAAAATGCAGAAAAAAAAAGAAGTTGGAAATCTTTAGGGCAAAGTATGAGCTTAATCTATGACTTGTGGTTCACTTTATGAGTCATAGACTAGGCTTATGGTATGAGGGTACTGGGGGTGATAATTTAGACAAGTGTGGATGAGGTTTATGAGTGGTAGATATGGTCCGTAAACTATCGACCATACTAGGGGTTCGTGGATGGGTGACCAAGGTTGATCAAGTTTTGAGGTTTTTGGATCATGAACTATGAACAACAAGACGAGTCATAGACTCTTCTATGAGTCATAAACTGGGGTCATAGTTTATCTCTAAGGATGGAAAATTTCCTAAGTGTTGGTCCTTTTTATGAACAGGTTCTACGATCTGTAATCCTATCAACGAGTCATAGAAGACACTCATAGATTGAGTTTCAGAGATGATTTTTTATGATAAAAAATTCAACAGGATGAGACCCTCCCCCTTTCTACGACCCATGATCCAAACTACAATCCATGGTCAGGAGTCGTGGTTTGGGTCCAGAAATTTTTAATAAGGGGGATTTTTTATATTTTCTAGTATACTGTGCCTAAAACTACATCGTTTAGGTTCATAAATGACCCCTTTCCGTCCTCATACTACTCTAACTCCTCTCATTTCAACTCATTCTTAAAATAACCTAAGTATAGAACCTCCCAAACACTCTCAAGTTCCTCCAAGGTGTCAAATGAAGGGATTCAAGCTAGGGTTTCAAATTTCTCATCTTCATTCCAAATTTTCATCATCAAATCATAGCATGGTATGTGGATTTGATTTGTGGAGTCCTTTCCTCCACAAAGCTTCAATATGTTCCTACTTATTGAGTTTCAAAGTATGGATATTTTATGAAGTTGCATAATTTCCTTTCAAATATTGATATTATGAAATATTAATGTTACTTGAGCTATGTATACTATAATACTATGAAATGTTATGAATATTGATGATTTATGAGATGGTTTTCATATTGCCCTAACTAGGGTTTTTCAATGACTTTGGTAGGTTGTTTGAATAGTTCCAAATAGTCATGTTTTACCTCATTTATGTATGTTACTCTTGAATTTCATTATTTTAAGCCTGTATACATGAACCCACCTAGTTTTGCGTTAAAGTTACATGATGAAGTATGATGAAAGGTTTTACCATGTGTTATGCTAATTCATGAAGATTATGAATGATAAGGACTACCAAAAATGTTATGAAATTTGTGAAAATTATATGAAAGTTATTATTTTATGAAGTCCTCTTTATGATGTTATGACACACCCTCTTGTGAAAGGATAATGTTCACTTGAAGGGGTTACATATTTAATGAGTTATTCTTATCATGCTATGTTTTTCAAGATTATACATGTATAATTATGCTTATGTTTAGGTATTCCATGGGACTAGTCTTAGCACCGAATGAGATTTAAGGTGGAGGACTATCCCCAAAGGGTCCTTATATAAGCCTTACTTCTCATAACTACATGCCACTATAGGATTTTGTATTATCTAGTGAATCCACATATAACTCCATATTCATGCCACCCACAAAGTGGGATATAGTCTACCTTGGTAAGTAGACTACTCCTTTTGCGGTGTGGAGGCAACATCAGAATTTTATGTAGTAGCTCACATGATCTTAGTGTTGGTTAAGGTATCCTCCCACATATGTACATGATATGTAATGAAGTTATGATCTTTCAAGCATGTTTTACTAAGGTATTGGCCATCCATTTCATATTGAGCTTATTACCTTTGTAATGATTATGCATCTTGTCTGTTATGACATATGATTTTCTTGTTGCATTTCATCTCACATACTTAGTACATTCCATAGTACTAACACATATTTTGCCTACATGATGTCACCATATAGGGCCCGACGATCATCGTCCTTATCACACTCATGGTTGATTTTGGATTTGAAGACTTTGCTTTGTGGTGAGTCCTCTAGTTTCAAGGACAACAACCCTTTTTATCTAACTTTCATTTTGAGACTATGTTATTTTATTTTACTTATTTTATGTTTGAGGGCGAGCTTGAGACGTATGTAAGCCTTTCGCTCGATCTATGTTTAGAGGTATTATTGGATATTATGATCATGTATATATGAGTTTGCTATTATCTCTTATGTTTATGTTAATCATCCCTTAGTTTTCACTTATTTTGATTTAATCAATGATGATGTGCTTTATGTATGTTATGTGGCTTGTTTGGGGTACCTTCAGGTTCTCTATTTGCCAAGTCACGTCTAGGCCCTTGGCTTGGGTCGTGACATAAACATGTTGATTCATCAATTATTTTCATCATATTCACTGCGTATAAATTGAGATTTCCTTGGTAAAGTTAAAATTTGATAAATTAAGAATTTTAAGGTTGATTTTAACTGTATTTTTTATGATATTTTATATTTGAAATTTTCTGAGCATGGAGAAGGTATTCCTCAATAAATATTTCAAATTTGAATTGAAATTTTAGATTGGGTATTTACAATGTTTTTCAATAACTTCCAAATTGGTATTTTCATGATTCCAAATCTATTTATTGCTCATTTTTAATGGTATTTTCAACTATGAGCTTCTCTTGACTTGTAGAACCTGATTTTCAAATAAAATTTTATTTTTATTCTTATCAATTTTGAGGTACTTTTTGGATGATTTTGCCTCGATTGTGAAACTTTGCAATATGGGTATTGTTAGACTTCTTTTGATGTGCTTTTGTTACTCTTGATAGTGGAAAATTATTTTGAAGGTTGAATTTGAGGGCTACTCTTGCGATAGAGTGTTCAGATGCGATTTTGGCATCCAAGGTAGATTTGTCTAACCTTCTTTGAAATTGGGGTTAGGTAATTGATTTTTCTTATCTGTAGACAACAGGATGAGATCGTATCATGAATGAATTATTATTGTATTGTGATGCTCATATGGAAAAATTTTCTTGCTATTGTGTTTGATCATGAAAATTATTCTAAATTGATGATCTGTGACCTATCTCTTCAAAATTAATATACTGGTGAAATAATTTGAGAAATGTTTCATATTGCGAAATGAGATTCGCTAAGGCATGAATTGAATTGAGAAATCTGTTTTATTATGAAATGCGAAATGCTGAGGTATGAAGTGTATTAAAAAACATGATATATATATATATATATAGATTTAGCAAATCTGTTTGAAATTTTGAAATACATAAGACAATTGCTAAAATTTCCTTTTTTATAGTCGGATAATTTTGTTGATCTTTATTCCAATGCTTGGATGAAAATGCAATGATATGATCCCTATTATTTTTCTTTAGTTTTAAAATGCCTCCATATCTTATGTCTGATGCATCAGTTTCAATAATTTTGAATGCAGAAGGACCCGGAAGAGATAGACAAGGAAGTTCTTTGGCTCGCAGTTTGATCTCTCGAACCACATTTGTGTTGATGTCTGTCCACGGAGGAGGGGGGGGGGGGTTTCAACCTATTATGGAGAGGTTTTAGAAAATTACTAAGACTTGGAATAAAATCTGCGATATAGTTGACACAACCTAAGAATCTTTGAAGTTGGGTTTTATCAAGGATTTGATCAAGAAATTTGTTAGCAAATTGGATTGATTGTTGGATAGGTACAATGGTACCTTGTTGTATGTTATGCCCAAGAAATCGAACATTTACTTGGAATAGGTTGTATTTAGTTTTGGATAAAACTAGTCCATTTTCTTTAATAACATTGAAGAAGGATCTTAAATATTTGAAGTGTTGATCAATGCTGGTAGAAAATACTAAGACATCATCAATGTAGACGATAATGAATTTTGAAAATGGGTTGAAGATATCGTTCATTATCTTCTGGAATTCTGAAGGGGCGTTCTTTAGGACAAAGGGCATGACATTCCACTCATATTGCCCAAAAGGTACAGTAAAAGCAATTTTGTAACGGTCCTTGGGGTCAATTTTAATTTGCCAGAAGCCAGATTTCAGGTCAAATTTTGAGAAAATTGTAGCAGCATATAGGCGCTGGATGAGGTCTTTCTTGTTAGGAATAGGATACTTAATCCATCGAAGGGCAGAGTTCAAGGGCTTGTAATTGATGACTAAACGAGGGACTCCTCGTTCAATCTCAGAGTTTTTATTGACATAGAATGCAACACAACTCCAAGGGGATTTTCTAGGAGAGATTATCTGTTTCTTGAGAAGGTCATTAATCTCATCCTGGCAATGAATATTGAGTTCATGATTTATTTGGATGGGACGAGCTTTTCTGGGAATAGTTTTTTCATCAAAGTCAGGCTCATAAGGAAGTCTAACCATGTGTTTTTTCCTATTCCAGACAGCCGTTGGCAAATCTGCACAAAGTTCTTGCTGTATTTTGGCCTTGAGGGCTTTGACCTTGGCTTGGAGGGAAGGTTCATTTAATTGTTACTTCATCCTTTGGAGTGCAACTTCTTCTTTGAGGAAATTAATTTGGGCTTCTTTGGATTCTAGTGCAGACAAGAATCTCTTGATAGGAGGCTTGTCAAAAGGAAGGAAGATATTACCACACTCGATTTTAATTCCTTGAGTTGTGGCCCCGAAGGGAAGGAGTTCTTCGATAAAGGGGTGCCTAAGATGACTGAGTTTGTAATATATTTTACCAGCACAAATGCAGTAGAATTGGATAAAGTGGAGTCTCCTATGGAAGTTCGTACTTGAACATAAGAGAGTTTATACTAAATTCCTAACCTACTGCCATTAGCAGCTCAAAGGGCTTCTTTGGTTTTTTCAAAGAATTTAGTAGGGATAAGACCTTCTTGGACACAATTGAGATCTGCACCAGTATCGAACAAGGCTACGATATCAAGAATAAAAGATTTGTTAACAACCAAGGTTATTCTTGTGTGCCACCTTTGGATGGAATCTCACGATATGTAATTGAGAAAGCTTTCCTGCTGAGTGTCTCGGCTAGTCGGCTCAGGTGTCTCAGGAAGAGGGGTATTAGAATTGTTGGAAAATTGTTTTAGGATAGCACGATCATGAGCATCGGAAATGGAAGCAAATTGTTGGAGGACAATACGGTCCACGTCTTGTCTAGTTTTGATTTGTTTAATTTCTTCTTTGAGAAGGCTTATTTCTAACTGGAGATCCTGGATGGTAACAGGCTTGAATTTTTTGGAGGGGAATCTGTTTAGAATATATATGTGAAATGAAATATGTTGAGGCATGAAATGGTTTGAGAGATGATATACTTTTGGAAAATTATAGTTTGTGGCATATTTTAAGAACTAAAAAGATTTTTAAAGGATTTTTGTCTATTTTAAAAGAGTTTTCTTCTCATTGATTTTGAAAAGGGTGTTTTTATCATAAAACTTAAGTTTTGAGAATGTTATTACCTTGAGACTTGTATTGGGTTGATTTTGTGTCTCTAATTGTGATATTGACATACATTCATCCTCATACATGCATAACATGGAACATAGGAAGCGAAACTATGATGCCACTGCTTTTATAAGGAAATGAGACATCTTTAAAATCTTTGTATCTTAAGTTCCTGACTGAGCTATTATTTGACAGGTGTCACGCCCCATTTTTTTCTCGCAGAAAAGGAAACCTGGACGACGTCAAGACAAATGACTCTTTTGGGATTTAAAAGATGAAGAGTCACCACCTAATGATTTGAGGCGCATTAGGACACCATTCTAGGCCTAGTTCTAAGTCAACAGGTCAAAATCAATCAAGGATCGGGTAAGGGTTCAGGTTACCTCGAGAGGAAGGTGTTAGGCACCCCTCGAGGTCCACAAATGCGAGTCTCGGTCGTATCTCATTTCTATGTGGGGGTTAACAAATAAGGTCTCTTATTATTTTAAGAAAATTATCCTAAAAATGCCTAAGTGATAAAATAAAATGAAACAAGTAAATATGAAAATAAATAAATAGTTTAAAGGACTAAACTACCCCAAATAATTAAACTAAACAATGAAAAAAATACTGAGACTAAGCGAGATTTAATTTCACTCGGATCAGTTACTCGGCTTTTATATTTCAGAAGACAAATAAAAGTGTATCGTGTTTAGCTCACATAGCTTATTTAAGTCGAGGGATGAAAACCAAGGTTTCGTTCCCATTAAAGCTTGAGTTTTAATCATCCTTTCTGAGGGTCCTATATACCCATACCCCTCCTAAGTTTGTTTATTTTAACTTAAAGGCGTACTAAAAGAAATAAAAATTTCTAACGAGTCCTAAAATGCCTATCGTCCATCCTAAGGTCCAAGAAGCGTTGAACTTTCTAACCTTGGTGGGTTCTAGACTTAAAGAAAATCTAGGACTTCCTATTTACTCGCGTCATACAAAAACAAGAAGGACAATCAGTTAGCACATAAAAGTCTCAAACAAGCCTCTCGAACATACATTAAAATATGTAAAGATTGTGAAAAAGACATGTGTATGCAAAGTTTTTTTATATATATATATGTCAAAGGAATGAAAAATAAATTTAAAAAATCACTTAAAGAAACAAATTTCTTAATTACTAATAATGCCTAAAGAGTCTATTTAGACTCACAAATAATACCCCAAAGTATTTTAAACATGTGTTACGAGTAAAAGACATTTTTTTAAATAAAAAAAACATTTATTTTGAAAAAAAGTTCATTTTAAAGTTACTACAGTGAGCCTAAAATTATAAGTAAAACTTACCAAAATTTTATAACTAAATAATTTTTATTTTACTTTTTTTTAATACATAACAAACTAAATCTTCAAAATGATGAATCAAAAGCTTTTTTATTATTATTAGCATGATAAAAACATTAAAAAAAAATTCTTTAAAAATTATTAAACAACATATAAGGAGTTAACTTGACAAGATAATGCTCTTTAAGAAATTTAGAAGGAGATTGTAATTTGATTAGTGAAAAATCACAAGATCAAATAGGTCACGATTAATAATAAAATAGTGTTAAAAGTTAAATATTAATGAACTAAGAAATCTTCTTATGCTATTTTTTAATTAGTGACGGTTCCTAGAAAATTAATCTAAATGTGATTATACCAATTTTGGGTGTACGGGATGTACGGTTACTTTGTTCATAATTTATTAAATGTTTTATGAGGATGTTCTTCCTGGATAGGTTTTAATTTTAGGATTTCTGAAATATCTCTTTGGATTTCTTCTAAGTGTTTTATTTCTTTAGTTCTAAAGTATAGATCTAGAT
>JBCEWC010002887.1:0-32338 GCA_038996855.1 Solanum aculeatissimum | reverse complement strand
CCACATACCTTAATTCCACCAACTAATCAACAAGATCAAACTTAATCAAGTCTTCTTCCCCAAATTCTACAAGCTTGATTCAATGGATGCCAAGAGAGTCTTAGGATCTTAAGAGAGTGTATAGGAGAGTTTGAATGCATGAATAAGGGTTTGGAGAATGTTTTAGGGGTTTAGGAGACCTTAGGGGACCAAAACGGGGTTTGGGGAAATGTTAAATCACGAAAATACCACTAATAAAATGCAACTTTCCGGAACTAAACAGTGTCAAATGGTGCTACAGTGCCCGTTAACCAGTGCATGAGCCATCTGGCCCAACCGTCCAATCTTCCTTAGCCAATTTCTCCAACGCGAACTCTCAGAGGACTTTCTGTAACACTTCACGAGGCACTTGATGGACCGTCTAAGGTGTGACTGTTAGTGTGGGGTATCGTCCAACCATACGTAGCCTACCAAAGTCAGTCTTGTCTTAGCCAAGCTACTGCCTCACTTCACGATGTAGTGCACGGGCCGTCTAGCTCCAAACGGACCGTCCAAGGTCTCATTGGTTAGACTTGGCTTAGGGGTGGTTCCAGGACACCCCCAGCTCACTGGAACACCTTAATAGACCCTAGACGAGCCGTGCAAAGTTTCACGGCTCGTGGCCCTATCCTTCGCCACTTTTCTGAACCTATCTCCAATGTCCTCTGAATTTCAAACAGTCTCACTGTTTGGGCCATATCTTCCTCATCCAAACTCCAAATTGAGTGAAACCACTTGTGTTGAAAATATAACTCAAATATTTTCAATTTGATATGTATAAATTCACATGGTTCATTCCACATAAAAAGTTATGATTGTTTGAAGTACACTGCCAAAACTGACCCTCTAGGCCACTAACTATCCCAATTTGCATTCGGCCACTTAAACTCAATCCATGGCTACCAAAACTCAACCATAACTTGTAGTACATCATATAATTCCAACCATAAGGAGATTTCAAAAAACCTTTCGGGTTGTTACATGAACCTACTATCATCTAGCTTATATGTTATGTTGAGACTGTCTTTTATTTTTATTGAGGTTGAGGGAGGGAAATGTCTTAGACCTCACTCTGTTATGACTTAGAGGATTTTTGGACATGATGTATAGTTCTTATTTCTTTTGTACTCTTACCTCTTTCATGTTCAATTTATGATTATATCTCAACTTCCGCTTATGTATCTTCTCATATTCCCTTGAATGCTTATGATATATCAAGAAGGCTAGGGCCTATCTTGGATCATGATACAAAAAGTATCAAAGTCCATTATTTTTGAAATGTCCTAGGGAGTCCAACATGCCGCATCAAGTAGAGTCTTATTCATGGGTGTGAAGCGCGTGAAATCTATGAATAAGAGGCTATAAGGCATTTTAGGAAACGTTTCACCTATTTCATGATTCATGTTGTGCTATAGAACATGTTCTAAGGCTTCTTAACTCTAACGATTGTTCTTTGAACTTTTCAGGAAATGCCTCCAAGAAGAGTTCCTGAGCCAAGAGAAGTGCGTGCTAATAAGGGTCAAGCTCCTCATGACTGTAAGGCCCCATAAATTAGAAAGTATAAAAATGCAAAAAAATACATAAGCTAAAAAATTGTAGATCAATGTATGAGCCTCATTTATGGCTCATAGTCCAAACCATGGTCATAGACGAGGCTCGTGGACTAGGTCAGTGAGGATGGAAAATTGGTTAAGTGTGGGGATTGTTTACGAAGGGCTTTTATCGTGGATAAATGGAACTACAAACTGTATGAGGTATTCATGGATTGAGATCTAACTTGGTGGAAAGTTTGGATTTCTGGATCCTAGTTTACGAACTATAGGATGAGCCATGGTTCATTTTACAAATCACAAAATAGTATCATAGTTTCGGTCCTAAGTTGGAAATTTTTTTAAGTTTGGGACAGGATTATGAGGGGTCTTTATAGCCCATAGAACCACCAACAAACTGTAAAAGAGGTTCATAGATTGAGGTTCAGAGACAGTTTTAGAGGTCCAAAAATGTAACCATGATGAAACCCCCAATTGACGATCCGTAGAAGGGGTTCGTAGATTGGACCCTCTTATGGAAGGATAATTCTCACATAAAGGGATTCCTACGTTAAATGAGCTATTCTTATTTACGATGATTTTATGTTCTAAAGTTTATGAATATATGACTATGAGTATGTTTTAAAGTATTCCGTGAGACTTGACTTAGCATTGAATGGGGTTTGAGGTGGGATTTGATAAGAAAATTCTAATAGCAACCTCTTGTCTCATTAACTATGTGCCACCATAGGATCCTTTGTAGGGTAATTCTAGTGAATCCACAATAGCAAAAGTTAAATTTAAAGATGAGCAAGCATAAGTTGGTGGAGTTCTACCTGGCAAGCAGTCTTCTCATGCCAACATAAGGGGTTATGTTGGATTCTATGTAATAGCTCACATGGTCTTAAATTTAGGTTATGGTATCCTACCACATAGATATGTATATGATGATTTATGTTAATTATGATACTTCAAATCATATTTTAAATGATGCATTGGTCATTCATCATCTTGAGCTTTATTTTCTTGTTATGATTATGCATATGGCCTATTATGTCATTATGACTCTTTTGTTGTATTGTATCCCACACACTTAGTATATTCAAAGTACTAATGCATACTTTTGCCTACATGATATGACCATGTAAGGACCGAAGTTCCTCCTCCTCCAATATGTGGCTAGATTGTGGACGTTGAAGACTTGTTGATTAGTGAGTCCTCTAGTTTGGGGACAACATCCATTTTCTTCCAAGCTTGTAGTATTGAGATACTTTATTTCCTAGTTGTATTTTTTTTTGTTACATTTTTCTTGAGGATAATATTAGAACATGCCTTATCCCCCGCCAAGTCTTTTATTGGAAGGTATTGTTGAATAAATATATGAAGGTTTATGTTTGACTTGCTCTTTTGGAATTTTATAATGATTTTCCCTTAGTCCTATTTTCTCCACTTTAATTCTGCATTATTTTGATTATTACTTATGAATTATTAATGAATGCTAAGAGGCTTATGTGAGGTGCCTTCGGGTTCCTTATTTTCAATGTTACCACTAGGCCTTAGGCTTGGATCGTGATAATGAACCCTTTAGAAAACAAATCACCAATGCTGAGTCACAGACTACTATTACTATGTTGTCCTGGGCTATAACAAATTAGGTCAGTCAAGGTATGATTTCTCCTCCTCTGTATGTGCTTACTCCGACAGCTAGAGTGAGGAATTTTACTCGAATGAACCTTCCTAAATTTCATGGTTCAAAGGTATATGAAGATGCCTAAGAGTTCATCAATGAGGTGTATAAGGTGTTTGCCACCATGGACGTGACTTCAGAGGAAAACATAGAATTGGTAATGTATCAACTTAACGGAATGGCCCAGGTGTTGTTCACTCAATGGGTATCCAAAAGGGTGAATAAAGGTCTGATTGGTTGGGAAGAATTCAAACTTGTATTTCTTGACCATTTCTTCCTACTTGAGTTTCGTCAAGCAAAACTAACTAAATTTATCAATCTCAAGAAAGGGAATGGGTGTGAGATAGTATACCCTCAATTTCACTAAGCTTTTAAAATATGCCCCATCATTGGTTGTTGATCCCCATGCCAGAATGAGCAAGTTCATTTCAGGAATATTAGACTTGGTTGTCAAAGAGTATCAGACTGCAATGCTTGTGAAAGAGATGGACATTATTTGGCTCATGACTTATACTGAGAAAATTAAAGGTGAGAAGATCAAGAAGAGGAGGGTGAGAGAGTCCAAGAGGGCCCAGTTTGAAGGTGGGTTCTCTAATGTTGGGTCTGGTAGTAGAAATAGTCATCTTCAACAAGGCCAAGGATTATTTCAGGCTCCAATTGAGAGGTTTAACAAGGATAGGGTGTCATACCCTAAGGTTCAAGGTGGTGGTGGACAGGGATTTCCAAGGTGCACTATTTATGGGAAGAACCATGGAGATTGGTTTTTGGCAGGCTGTGGTGCTTGTTACAGATATGGTAAAGTGGGTAATAAACTGTTCACGTATCCAACTACCATAAACAAGGGTCAAGAACGTTGTCACCAGTAGTAGGTTGTTTCAAGTGATCAAGGGCAGTAGAGGATTCAACAAGAAGCTGCTCAACACAACAACAAATATCCTAATGTGGTTACTTGTACATTGAAGGTCTTTAACTTTGATGTGTATGCATTGCTCGACCCTGGTGCCCATTTATCTTTTTTCATTCTTTTCTTAGCAACTAGATTTGACATGGGTCTTGAAATTTTGGTAGAGCCTTTCTTAGTTTATACCCTCATGGGTGAGTTAGTTATAGCTTGAAGAGCATATCAGAGTTATCTTGTGTCGGTATTGCATAATGTTATTCTTTATGATCTTGTTGAGCTTGATATGGTTGATTTTGATGTTATTCTTGGGATGGATTGATTGCATGCTTCCTATGTCTCTATAGAGTGTAGAACTCGTAAGGTCAAGTTTCAATTCTCAAATGAGCAGATTCTTGGATGGGTAGGTAGTGACTCAATGTTCAAAGGTCGATTAATTTCCTATCTAAATGCCCAAAAACTGATTTCCAAGGGTGTATCTATCATATATTAAGGGTTAGGGATGTCAACTCAGAGCCTTCTATCCTTGAGTTTGTTTTTGTTATGAATGAACTTCCTGATGTCTTTTCTAAAGATTTACTTAATTTCCTCCCAAACGAGAAGTAAACTTCGACATAGATCCCCGTCCTGATACCCTACCTATCTCTATTCCTCCTTACTAAATGACCCCAATAAAGTTTATGAAGTTGAAGGATCAGTTGAAAGACTTGTTGGAAAAGGGGTTCATTAGGCCAAGCATTTCACCATGGAGGTGCTCCTATGTTGTTTGTAAGTAAAAAGAATGGGTCGCTTCAGATGTGTATAGACTATTGGCAATTAAAAAAGGTGACTGTAAAGAACAGGTATCTGCTACTAAGGTGTAATGACCTGACCTAGGGGCCTAGTCTTCACACGGTAAATGAGATACCCAAAGGCACCTCACCCAAGCCATCTCAAGCATCTTAAACATTCATATGCATTAAATCAAAACTTTTTCAAAAAATATAAAGGGAAGGGACTATGGGCCATTTTAACAATGAAGCAACATTAAAAAAGGAGTGGAAATGGATAAAATCATTTTGTCCATAAGCATACCACTAATACATAATAGACGGAACTGGTACGGTCAATTTCCATCGAATAGAAAGAAATACATAAATAGTCAACGTAGAATGTAAAGCATCAGAAGGGCCATAAATACATCATCTTAAACCAAATACAGGGAAAAGTGGAAAATAGGTAGAGTCTCAAACTAAGGGCTCACCACAATAACAAGCTAGTCTTGAACACCAACTACTAGCCTCGAGCTGGTGGAGGAGTGTTGTCCCTGCATGTTTAAATTATGCAGGCAAAATATGTATTATTTCTTTTGGAATATACTAAGTATGTGAGATGCAACACAATGCATGAAATTGTAAAGCCATCGTTCATAATTATAGCATATACAAAGTAAGTGAGATCAATGTAAAATCATGCATTTCAATATGAATGAGAATAAATGCATAAGAAAACATAAGTAAGGAAATCACATTATGGAGTCATATACTTGTGGGAGTAGACCTTAACCGACATTTATGACCATGTGAGCTACTACATGGAATTCAATGAACTCCTTCCATTGGGAAAAGGCCAATGCACTCCTTCCATTGGGAAAAGGGGAATCTAGTTACCAAGGTAGATATCCAAAACAAGGTAACCTTGCAATTGCATATTTCATAACATTAGGGTCTACGTGGATCCACTAGTCTAGCCTACAAATCCTCCTATAGTGTCACATAGTTTGGGACATTGAGATTTAGTTTCATGGGATCATGCCTCAACTAACGGAATGAGTCCCAAGCTCTAGTGCTCTCAGTGCTAAGTTATCCCATGAAAACTTTAAAACATATCTCAAAATCATAAGTGGCAATCAATAAGAGTAGCTCGAAACTTAAAAATCTTTTTTACATATATTTTAGGGTATTTATCATCATACTTATATCTTTGATAAATTAACTTTGAAACTCTTTCTTAATGCCCTAATCATAGTCATAAATCATAGAAGGCTTTATTAAAAACTAGATGGGCTTTGCTTTTTAAATGGAACAATCATAACTCACATATATCATAAGGAAATTTCTCTTTAAAAGGACCATCAAAACACCCACACTTCACAACATCAGAACCATCAATATCTCAAACATATATGTATACTTAGTAAAATAAGCAGAGGATATCATGAGTATCATTTAATGACTTAAAACATCGTGAAATTTACATAAACATGTATCGTATCTTAAAGGAACTTAAAGAAAAGGCAAAAGACTTGAAAATGGACTTTATAGGTGGAAGGATACCCACAAATGAATTCGCATACCTTGGAAGAACTGGAGAGAAACAAACTTGTAGACTTTGGGGGAAGGATTTGGAACTCTTGTTCTTGCCTTGCCTTGAGAGCCCCTTTCTTGCCTTAGGAATTTTGAGAGTGAAGAATGATAGAAATTAGGGCTTAAAGGTTGATATAGGTCCCTTTCCCATTCCCAAAACGACATAGTTTAGGAATAGGATTGTTGGAAATGACCAAATTATCCCTTATTAAAAATTATCGAATTCAACTTACGAAACCTCGATTACAGGTCATAGGTTGACTTATGGGCCACAAGTCCCTTCATCTTATACCATATTTAAAATTCCTGAAATTCAACTTTCAGGTCCCAAAGATACGAAACGTTGTTATGGGTCGTATCCTTTTCCACGGGCCATCTGAAAACTCGTGAATTACCCTTCAACAAACTCCAAATTTGCTTCATATATGGGGTCCCACTCACGAAACCACCTATAGGACGTAACATATCCTACGAGTCATCACTTGGTTCGTGGGTTACCCACACTTGGAAACTTTTTCCCTTTCCTGATGTTTATATTAACGGGAACAAATTATGGGTTGTATGTGAACTTACAAGTTGTAAGTGCCCCTCGTAAACCATACCTCATGTTATTTTCTGCACAACGTTTCTGCACTCAAGGATCCTAAACTGGGGAGCATTACAATATCTCCACTTGGAAACATTTGTCCCTTAATGTACTTAAAGGCAAGCTCTAAGGAGTAAACTAGCAGCTAAAAATCCAGTATGCATGCAAAAATGCAAGTCCTTCATCATCTCTCAAAATTTTCAAATTTTACACTTAAAACATGTTTCAAAACAGACCATAAACATCAAAATAAGTGCATATATCTTGAAAAACTAAAATGCATGAATTTAGAGGTTTTAGGGAGAATTTCTTAGTACCTTAGTGTCACGACCTAAAATGGGTCACGACTAAAGAAAAATGAAATAAAGCGAAAGTCAAGACAATATAACATCAAATATTTCCAAAACCTTGAGTCATGAGTACAAGAGCATCTAAATACAGTACTGAAGAGAAAAATACATTCGTCCCAAGAAAATACAAGGCTTCTTCATAATATCTGATACATAGTCTAACAGAAAAGAAATGAAAGATGATCCAAAGATCCACGGTGACTCGAAGTATGAGCCTTACCGTAAAGATCTGGGTGATATCCAAAACACTCTGATAGAATGATCAACTACCTTGTCCCGAACCCTGTTTATGATCTGCAGGGATGAAACAAAGTAGGGGTGAGTACACCGAAATGCATAGTCAACCGACTGGGTAAAAAAAATCGAACAAGTATATAATAACGAAGAATCCTAACACCTGCATCACAAGGTTAGTACATAATAACATAACCAAAGATAATGATAAATATAGCAATAGACAATGATGTAATACATTTAAAGTGTATGGATGCAATGGCGTCGCAGTATATGAATGAGGTGGAATCATGACCGTCGTAGGGCCGATGTACACATCTATCAAGCCAAAGCTACCAAATAGAATCCGGGGGCATCACAAGCCATATACTCAAATAAGTCAGGACATTGCAAGGCCTCAGATAGTACAGGTACAATATATGATGTGTGCATGCCAATGCGAACATATATAAGTATGGTGTGTGTATACCAATGCCACAATAGAGTTAGATATGTTCATCCCAATGCAACAATAATGTAAGATATGTGCATACCGATACAACAATATAGTAAGATATGTGCATACAAATGCAACAATAGAGTATGATGTGTGCATACCAATGCAACAATAGAGTAAGATATGTGCATACCAATGCAACAATAAAGTAAGATGTGTACCAATACAACAATAGAGTAACATAGGAGATGACTCATAAATAATGATAAACAGGGACAACGGTCATAGCATCACAAAGGCTAGATCAAGACCATCAACTAATACTACAAATCCGTCAATAAGTCATATTAACATCTCTTCCTCATCAATGATTGATTCCCAACAACTCTAGACTCTGCAAGTCATAAAATATGCTTTCAAACCCCATAATAAGTCATGAATCACCAAGTTTTCACAAATCTCCTTCAAGGGTATAAAAGTCTCATATTATCATGGTAATGACCAAAGTGCCACATATCTCAAGTATTAAACTCAATTTATCGATAAGATCGTATTCTACTCAATTTCGGCATAACCGGATCCACATATCTATCACAATACTAATATAACAAGTCATTTACTCATGAATCAATCTACCTCTTGAATTACCATATGAGGTACTTAATAACTCAAATCCAGTCCCAAAAAGGTTAGCCGAACCTACCTAAATGTCGAAATCGTAATTGGACAAGCTTGCAATCAACTCAAGCCTCCAAATGATCCTCAAATTGACCAATCACTATAAAATCAGATACTACACATCAAGAGGAGCATTTTAATACCTATATTGGCATGGTTTAGGCTTAGGGGCAAAATGGTCAAGTTTAGGCTAAAAATTAAAGTTCTCGAATTTAAAAATTGACTTTAAAATCAAGTTCTACATGAAAAATAAAGTTCATGGGCGAAAAATCCACAAAAACCAAGTTCTAATCGAGTGAGAAATCAATCTTCAAAGTTAAGAAATCATAGTCTAAAAATTCCCAATTTTGGACATTCAAAATCATGAAATTCAAGATAAAACTCATGAAAAATGATCAAAATAGTATTGGGAACAATTACCCAAGTTAAATCTTTAAATCTTTCTTCTCAAAGTCATCCCAAAAGGTCCAAGTTTGTGAAAAAGGCTAAAAATGGAGTTTCGCGAGTTTAAAACTAGTCAAGTGTAAAAAGCTCTCCGCTATCGTGGGTGGGGTCTCACGAACGGGGAGGAGAAAGGGTCAAAGACCTCTATGATCATGGAGACCAACCAGCGAACATGGAGAAAAAAGGGAGGAGGGTTCACTCGTATGCCCAACCTCCACGACCGTGGAGCACGGCAACACAAGACCTCCGTGAACGCAGAGAAGAGATGTACTTGCACCAAATAACAGCAAAAACAACAATACCAAGTCTAATTCCCTACTCAAAATGGACCTCCGAAACTCATCCGAACACAAAATTACACAAAATCTATATGTATCCATACTAGAAACAGTGATCCAGATTTAGAAATTTATTTCAAGACCTCCTCGCCACATTTACCAATTCGACTCGTTAAAACTCGTTTAAAACTCAAAATACCAAAATTGTCCTCGGAAACTCCAAAAATTAATCCAAGACCATTTCTAGGATTAGTTTCACTATGCAAAACTACTAGAACTGTCATAATTCTGATCCGAGTTTTTGAAGTCCGGATGTTGACCAAAGTCAAACTTGGTCCCGAAAACAACTAAATTTATAACTTTGGGCCTAAAAACCTCATTTTAACTCCAAATTCAGTTCTGTAACTTCCTGTAGTTCAATTTCAATATTTTGGAACTAACAAAATTGATGGATCCCCGACCCAACACGAAAAAATCAAAATGGTATAATAAAACTCATTTTTTCAATAACTTAAGCATCAAAAAAGTGCCAAAACTCATATTTACCATTTTAAAACTCTGGATTTCAGTTTCAATCATTCAAATAGTTCAAAATAGGCCCAAAGAACCTTATGAAAGGGTAAAATAGTAATTTTCACAAATAAGGCCAAAAATGACCAACTAGGTCATTACATCATTCACCACTAAAAATAATATTCATCCTTGAATATAAGGAAAAAGAGGAGTACTTGAAGTCTCAAAAAGGCTGGGGTATCTGGCCCGCATATCCGACTCTAACTCCCAAATAACCTCCTCAATAGAACGGTGTCGCCACTGAACCTTCACAGAAGGTATATCTTTGGATCTCAATCTCTGAACTTGTTGGTCCAATATAGTTTTAGGCTCCTCAACATAGGAAAAATATGAACTCAACTCAACAGAGTCATGAGAGATCACATGGGACTCATCTGGAAACATGAAAAATAGGATGAACAAATGATAATATGGGTGGTAATGCCAACTCATATGCAACCTCACCAACTCTCCTCAAAATCTCAAATAGGTCAATGAATCTGGGACTGAGCTTGCCCTTTTTCCAGAATCTCATCAAACCCTTTATGGGTGAAATCTTTAGCCAAACACTGTTACCAATAGACAACTCCAGAGGCCTAGTCCTCCGGTCAACATAGCTCTTCTGGCGGCTCTGAGATGTCAATAGCCTACCCTGAATCAAGTGAACCCGATCCAAGGCATCTCTAAGTAGGTCCACACTCAATACATCATCAAAACCTGAGTTAAACCATCCAATAGGTGATCTATACCTCCGGCCAACAAGGCCTCAAATGGTGCCATCTAGACATTGGAATGGTAACTATTATTGTATGCGAACTCGGCCAAAGATCGGTGTTGGTCCTATCGGGCACCAAAATCAATCACACAAGCCCGTAGCATGTCCTCCAACACCTGAATAGTGCGCTTGGACTGGCCATCTATCTGGGGCTGGAAAGTTGAACTCAAATCCACTCTATTACCCAAACCACGTTGTAGAGCCCGCTAATAATGAGAGGTGAACAGAGATCCTCTGTCGGATACTATAGATACTGGAACACCATGCAATCTAACTATCTCCCAGATATACAACCTAGCCAACTTCTCTGTATTATAGCTAGTCTTCACTGGTAAGAAGTGAGTCGACTTGGTCAAATGATCAACCACTACCGAAGCTGAATCAAACTTGCCCAAAGCCATGGGCAAACCTGTAACAAAGTCCATAGTCACTCTTTCCCACTTCCACTTGTGAATGGGCATCTTTTGCATCGATCCACCAGGTTTTTGGTGTTCATACTTAACTTGTTAGCATTTCAAACACTTTGCCACAAATTCAGTTATGTACCTTCTCATTCTAAACCTTCAATAATGGTGTTTTAGGTCATGGTACATCCTAGGTATGACCAGGTGGATGGAATACCTGGCACATGGGCCTCTTCAAGAATTAATGTCACCTAATCTCCCACTTTGGGTACACAAACTCTACCATTTATCCTCAAAACACCCACACAATCAATAATAGTTACCTTGGCTTCACCTCAAGACACTTTGACATGAATCAAGCATAACCTAGGGTCCTCAAACTGATGAGCACATATCTGATCAAACAAGGAAGATTTAGCCTCAACAAAAGCCAAAATACTATGGGGAGGAGAAATATCTAACTGAACCATCTGTTTGGCAAGCGACTGAACCTCTAAGGCTAGGGGCCTCTCCTCAACCCTCAAGAATACCAAACTCTCCATACTAGTAGTCTTTCGGCTCAAGGCATCAAACACAATATCAGCCTTCCCAAGGTGATATAGAATAGAGATATCATAATTATTAAGCAACTCCAACCATATACGTTGTCTCATATTCAAGTTAGGCTGATAAAAGATATATTTGAGACTCCGGTGATTGGTGAAAATCTCATAATGCACCCACAAAAATAATGTCACCACAACTTCAACACAAATACAACTGCAACCAACTCTAAGTCATGGGTGGGGTAGTTTCTTTCATGCACTTTCAACTGTCTAGAAGCATAAGTTGTCACCTTCCCTCGTTGCATCAATACACCATCCAAACCCACACTAGATGCTTCATAATAGACCACGAATGGTACTTCCTCCTCGGGTAAAACAAGAATAGGTGGCGAAGTTAATAAATTCGTGAGCTTTTGAAAGCTCACCTCACAATCTTTCGACCACTGAAATGCCATAACCTTCTGAGTCAATCTAGTCAATAAGGCTGCTATAGAGGAAAAACCCTGAACAAACCATCGATAATACCCGACTAAACTAATGAAACTCCGAATCTTAGTAACTGAAGTAAGTGTAACCCACTCACATACGACTGCCACTATGGTCAGATCAACCATTATACCTTCTTTTGATTCAACCTAGCCAAGAAATGCAACTAAATCAAGCCAAAACTCACATTTTGAGAACTTAGCATACAACTTCTCATCCCTCAATCTCTGAAGTACAGTGCTCAAGTGCTAAACATGATCAACCTTGTTCTTGGAATAAACCAAGATATCATCTATGAACACAATCACAAAGATGTCCAAATAGGGCTTGAACACTCAGTTCATCAACTCCATAAAAACAGCAGGGGCATTAGTCAACCAGAAAGACATAACCATGAACTCATAATGCCCATAATAGGTCCTGAAAGTTGTCTTTAGGATGTCAGACTCCTGAAATCTCAATTGATAATAGCCGAACCTCAAATCAATCTTGGAGAATATCGAGGCACCCTGTAACTAGTCAAAAAGATCATCAATGTGAGGCAAGGGATACTTATTCTTGATGGTCACGCAGGTGTCGTCAAATCTCGGAGAAGCTAGTTGAACAAACCTCTTAAGACTCTTCTGCTCAACTAAGGACATAACTGGACTAGAAAAAGATGGTGGCACCATAAACAAGGGTGGTGCAACAGATGGAGAACCTACCAAACTCTAAATTTGTACACCTGCACCCGGTTGAGGTGTCTGAAGTAGAGTCTCCACAAGAGGATCTGTTAGGGCTGGAGAAGGACTAACATAAACCATAGTTGGCCCTACTAGGGCTATAGCAGGATCAATCAGTTTTGCCGAAATCATTATTTCAGTTGTAGCTGGGGATTGAGGAGCTCCCTTCAATCTAGATAATAACCTCAATAGCACTCTTGAATTGAAGGTGTAGGGGATGGAGATGGGGGTGGAGGAATGGCATCTGTAGGCCTATCTAGCTCATATGCAGGCCCCATAGAAGCTCACCTTGGCTACCCTCTGGGTGGAGCTGCCCTTCTAGCAAGTTCTCGACCTCTAGCCCTATTCCGAACTCTACCTTGACCATGAATGGGAGCCATATTAGTGGACTCTAGCTCTTCCATGAATCATCAGGACCTCATAATTGTCATTTGCGCAAAAGGAATAGATTAGACACTTTCAAAGTGGGTAATACAAAGAAACACATGAATCAGAAGCAAGACATGAACGTTTTCCTAAAATGTATCCCGTAGCCTCCTGGAGATGGATCTGGGCATCTACACAATGATCCACGAGACTTTACTAGACACCCTGCTCTAGACTCACAAGCCTAATGAACTTAGAGCTCTGATACCAAACTTGTCATGACCCAAAATGGGTCACGACTAAAGAAAAATGAAATAAAGCAGAAGTCAACATAATATAACATCAAATATCCCCAAAACCTGGAGTCATGAGTACAAGAGCATCTAAATACAGTAATGACAAGAAAAATATATCTGTCTCAAGAAAATACAAGGTTGTCACATAATATTTGATAAATAGTCTGATAGAAATAAAAAAATATGATCCAAAGATCTATGGTGACTCGAAGTCTGAGCCTCACCATAAAGATCTGGGTGATATCCATAACACTCCAATAGAATGATCAACTACCCTGGCTCAAACCATGTGTACGATCTATAGGGATAAAATAAAGTAGGGGTGAGTACACCAAAATATACCCAGTAGGTTCAACCGAATGGGTAAGAGAAGTCAAACAAGTATGTAATTACGAAGAATCCTAGCACCTACATCACAAGGTTAGTACATAATAACATAACCGAAGATAATGATAAATATATCAATAGACAATAATGCAATGCATATGAAATGTATGGATGCAATGGCATCGCAAGCCATAAATGAGGTTGAATCACGACCGTCACAGGGCCGATTTATACATATATCAAGCTGAAGCTACCAGATAGAACCCAGGGGCATCGCAGGCCATGTACTCAAATAAATCAGGGCTTCACAGGCCTCAGATAGTACATGTACAATATATGATGTGTGCATACCAATGCCAAATATATATAAGTATGGTGTGTTCATACCAATGCCACAATAGAGTAAGATATGTGCATATTAATACAACAATAGAGTAAGATATGTGCATACCAATGCAATAATAGAGTAAGATATGTGCATACCAATGCAACAATAGAGTAAGATGTGTACATATCAATGCAACAATAGAGTAAGATGTGTGCATATCAATGCAACAATAGAGTAAGATGTGTGCATGCCAATGCAACAATAGAGTAAGATATGTGCAGACCAATGCAACAATAGAGTAAGATGTGTGCATACCAGTGCAACAATAGAGTAAGATAGAAGAGGACTCATAAATAATGATAAACAGGGACAACAGTCATAGAATCACAAAGGATAGATCAATACCTCCTTAACAAAATGATCAAAAATCAATTTCATGGCCTTCTCGCCATATTTACCAATTCGACTCATTAAAAGTAATTTAAAACTCAAAAAATCAAAATTTCCCTCGACAACTCCAAAAATTATTCCGAGATCATTTCTAGAATTAGTTTCACCATCTGGAACTACTAGGAATGTTGGAATTCCAATCCGAGTATCCGAAGTCCGAATGTTGACCAAAGTCAAACTTGGTCCCAAAAATAACTAATTTCACAACTTTGGGCCTAAAAACTTGATTTTAACTCCAAATTTAATTCTGTAATTTTCTGTAGTTCAGTTTTAACATTTTGGAACTAATGAAATTGATGGATCCCTGACCAACACCAGAAAATTAAAATGGTACAAAAACTCACTTTTTTAATAACTTAAGCTTCCAAAAAGTGACAAAACTCATATTTACCATTTTAAAACTCTAGATTTCAGTTTTAATCATTCAAATAGTTCAAAATAGTCCCAAAGTAACTTACAAAAGTATAAAACAGTAATTTTCATAAATAAGACCAAAAATGACCAACCAGGTTATTATACTTAGGCTTGAGTAAAGTGGAATAGATACTGGTAATGCTTCATCATATCCTTTTCCGCTTCCCATGTAGCACCCTCAACTTGTTGATTTCTCCAAAGCACTTTACAGATGCAACCTTTTTATTCCTTAGCTTTTTCACTTGTCGATCAAGGATTTCAATCGATACTTCTTCATAACTCAAATTCTCTTCAAGGTTCACATCATGCAAAGGAACTATAGAGCTTGGATCACCTATGAATTTCCTGAACATCGATACATGGAAAACCAAATGAATGAAATGCATCTCATTGGATAGATCCAACGCGTATGCTACTTTTCCTGCTCTCCAAACCACCTTATAGGGCCTTACATACCTTAGGCTCAATTTCCCTTTCTTGACAAACAGAATCACATCTTTCATTGGAGATACCTTCAAGTAGACCCAATCACCAACTTGGAACTCAAGTTTCCTTCTCCTCACATCGAAATATGACTTTTGGGGACTTTGGCCTATTTGTAATTTCTCCCTTATGCTTTTAATTTCTTCCATATCATTCATCACCAAGTACGGTCCTATTAATGCTACCCCACTGACTTCGAACCACTCGATGGGCGATCTATACCATCTACCATATAATGCCTCAAATGGTGTCATTCCAATACATGCATGCAAGCTATTGTTATAGGTAAACTCAATAAGTGACAAATTATCATCCTAACTCTCCTTGAACTGCAACACATAATCCCTCAACATATCTTCAAATATTTGAATAATCCTTTCTTCAAATATTTGAATAATCCTTTGGGCTTGCCCTCGATTTGGGGATAAAAAGTAGTACTCAACTTCACCTTAGTGGCAAGTCACATTTGAAAGGACCTCCAAAAGTGAGAAGTGAATTGAACTCCACAATCCAATATGATGGAAAATAGAATCCCATGCAACCTCACTAACTCTCGAATATACAAGCGAGCATAAACTTTGGCACTAAATATAGTCTTACCTGATAAGAAATGAACTGGCTTTGTCATGTCATCTACTATCACCCATATGGAGGCAAAATTCTTCTTGGTCTTCCCCAACCCAACTACAAAGTTCATATTGATTCCTTCCCATTTCTAAGTAGAAATATCGATGTATTGAGCTAGGCCACCTGACCTTTGATGTTCAATTTTAACCTGTTGACAATTGGCACACTCAAACACGAATTGGGCAATGTTCTTCTTTATCCCATTCCACTAATAAATCATCCTCAAATCTTGGTATATATATTTAGTACTAGGGTGAATGGAATATAAAGAGTTATGAGCTTCTTGCATGATCAACAGTTTTAACTCACCATCATTGGGTACACATAACCTCCTTTAATACTGAAGTGCACCATCTCCCCCTTGTAAGAATACTTCTACCTTTCCATCTCTAACTAAGATTTTCAACTTAACCAAGATGGGATCAAAGTCTTGCTTAACCTTAACCTTATCAACCAAAGAAGATATGGACCCATGAAGAACTATTACACCACCATTTTTTGGTCTCACTCAATTTCACTCCCAATCTAGCCAATCTAAGAACATATTTAGCCAACTCTCTTTTTCCATCATCTTTAATGTGAGACACACTTCCCATGGAAACTCTACTAAGGGCGTCGGCTACCACATTGGCTTTTTTGGGATAGTATTTCGCACTCATGTCATAGTCTTTAAGTAACTCCAACCACCTTATTTGCCTCAAGTTAAGATCCCTTTGGGTGAACACATGTTGGAGACTCTTGTAATTGGTGAATACATCCACATGAACTCCGTACAAGTAATGTCGCCAAATCTTTAAGGCAAACAACACCGCCGCAAGCTTAAGATCATGAGTTGGGTAATTCTTCTCATGCACTTTCAACTACCTCAAAGCATAATCAATAACCTTGCCATTCTTCATTAGCACACAACCAACCTAATTTTGGATGTATCATAGTATACGACAAACCCATTATTACTTTCCAGCAATGTCAATATTAGGGTCGAGGTCAACCTGTCCTTCAAAGTTTGGAAGCTACCCTCACACTCTTCCGTCCACACAAACTTAGCTTTCTTTTGGGTCAACTTGGTGAGTGGAGATGAAATGGAAGAGAAATCTTGCAAAACCCTTCTATAATAACCAGCTAGGCCTAAGAAACTCCTTATTTTGGTAGGAGTCAATGTCCTTGGCCGATTTCTCATTGCTTTCGTCTTCTTAGGGTCAACCTTTATACCATCACGGGACATCACATGCCTAAGAAAGGAAACCTCATCTAGCCAAAACTCATATTTTTCAAACTTTGCATAAAGTTTTTGCTCCCACAGGGTTTGCAATACTACCCTCAAGTGTTCCATATGCTCTTACTCACCTCGAGAGTAGATGAGGATGCCATCAATAAACACCACGATGAATATATCAAGGTAGGTCTTGAACACCCTATTCATAAGGTCCATAAAGATATTTGGAGCATTAGTGAGGCCAAATAACATCACCATAAACTCAAAGTACCCATACCTAGTCCAATATTATCGTCATAGAAATGTCACTTTCCCTCACCCACAGTTGGTGATACTCAGATCTCAAGTCAACTTTGGAGAAGTGTGTAGCCGCTTGCAACTGATCAAACAAATCATCTACTCTCAGAAGGGTATACTTGTTCTTGATGGTGACCTTATTAAGTTGCCAGTAATCAATACACATATGGAGCGACCCATCTTTCTTCCTTACGAATAACATCGGAGCACCCCATGGAGACCGACTAGGCCTAATAAAACATTTCTCTAATAGATCCTTCAACTGTTCTTTTAATTCTGCGGAAGTCATTCTATACAGAGGGATTGAGATAGGCTGAGTATTGAGCAAGATCTTTATGTAAAGATTTATTTCCCTTATGGGAGGAACACCTAGTAACTCATCTGGAAAAACATCAGGAAACTCATTCACTACAGGGACCGACTCAAGAGAAGGAACTTTGAAAGAGATATTTTTACCCTTACCAAGTGGTAGACGCACCCTTTGGAGATCATATTGTGGGCTTTCAAGAAGGAAATGAATCGATCCCTACATGATGAGTTACTACCCTTCCATTTAAGAATTAACTCATTAGAAAATCGGAATTTGACCCTACAGGTTCTACAATCGATGGAAGCATAGGAAGCATGCAACCAATCCATTCCAAAAATCACATCGAATTCTACTATGGAAAGCTCAACTAAGTCACATGGAATCACTTTATGCAATATAGAGACAAGATAATCTTTATAGACTCTATGGGCTATGATTGACTCTCCTACAGGGTTACTTACCTCATAGGATTCATGAAAAACCTCAGGACACACAAGAAACTTATTAGCAAGAAATGGGGTTACAAAAGATAAATTTGCATCCAGATCTAGGAGTATATATGCATCATAATCAAAAACTCATAACATACTGATGACCACGTCCAAAACTTCTTCAACCTATTGGCGACCATACAATACATAGAATCAATTGGTTCTTTGGGTACCTTGAGCTTGACCCCTTTAGACTTGGGGCTTTATGACTCCGCTCATACAATCTTTGACAAAGTAGTCGAGCTTTCCACAAGTGAAACAAGCATTGGACCCAGCTAAGCATTCCCTCTTGTGAGGTCTTTTGCACTTGGAACTAGTAGGATTTTGGGGCTTTTGAGCAAAGCCCTTTGTCCTTGTGTGTTTATGGATCCTTGACTATTTGATTTTGGCCACCTTGAAACTTGTGGCAACCTCCCCTTTGGTGAGGATAGTTCCCACCATCAACTCAAGCCCTTTTGCACTCCTTCGTCCTCTCCTGAAGTTTTTCTTCTTTAATTTGTTTGGCATATGTAATAAAGTGGGAGATGTCCATCTCCTTGACCAACATGGCCATCCTGTATTCCTTAGAGACCAACTCGGAGACACCAAAAATGACTTTGCTCATCTGAGCTCTTGGACTGGCGACCATAAAGAGAGTATATTTTGATAGCTTGGTAAATTTATGGGAATACTCCCTCACGCTCATTGTCCATTACCTCAAGTTGATAAACTCTTGGACCTTCATCTCCCTAAGCTCAATAGGAAAGAACTATTCTAGGAAGGCATATTTTAATTCCTCCTTACTGATAGGACCCACTCCTCGACCTCTCTTGTCGGCACATTCCTCAAACCAAATCTTGGCCACTCCTTTGAATTGGTAGACCATCAACTCAGCTTTTTCTTTTGAGGGGATACCCATCACCTCCACCACTCGATAATTCTCCTCAATAAATTCAATAGGATCTTCATCCGTCCTTGACCCATAGAATTCCAGTGGTCTCATCCGCATGAAGTCACGTACTCTAGTAGCCGAAATGGGCATTTAAGGAGGGATGGCTACCTCCCTATTGGATTGGTTGGCTAATACTTGGGTCCACAAAGTAAATGCGACTTAAAAATCCGCATAAGACACTTTATCGTCCTGTTAGAGTGGAGAGAGTTGTTGTTTTGAAGTGCCTCATTGATGGGGCGCTCTTCGTGGAGGCATATCTAGAAACAAGCAAAAGTTCATTGTTAGTTATCGAAAAACCTTATTCAACTCTAGGGAATGACATGATTAAGAAAGAAGGGAAGACTTTCCTAAACCATCTCAAAGCCCCTCACTCAAGATAGTGGCACACTTCACAACCTTAAATAAGACTCTATGCAACATGGTATGCAAGGAAACTTAAGGAATGTTTTAAAACCTCATGCTCTGATACCAAGTTTGTAATGACCCAACCTAGGGGCCTAGTCATCACACGACAAATGAGATACCCGAATGCACCTCACCCAAGCCATCTCAAGTATCTTAAGAATTCATAGGCATTAAATCAAAACTTTTGCAGAAAACATGAGGGGAAGAGATTATGGGTCATTTTAATAATGAAACAACAAGAAAAAAAGTAGTGAAAATAGATAACATCATTTTATCCATAAGCATACAACTAATACATAACGAACAGAACTAATATGGTTGATTTTCATCGAATAGAAAGAAATCCAAAAATAGTCAACATAGAATGTAAAAGCCTCAAAAGGGCCATAAATAAACCATCTTAAACAAAATATAGGGAAGAGTGGAAAATAGGTAGAGTCCCGAACTAAGGGCTAACCACAATAACAAGCTAGTACTGAATGCCAACTACTAGCCACGAGCCGATAGAGGAGTGTCTGTCCCTACATAATTAAATCATGCAGGAAAAATATATGTTAGTACTTTTGGAATGTACTAAGTATGTGAGATGCAATGCATGACATATACATAGTAAGTGAGATCAATATATACTCACGCATGAAATAAGGACATGGCTCAATATGAATGAGAATAAATACATGAGGAAATATAAGTAAGGAAATCACATCATGGAGTGTAGGAGTAGACTTTAACCAACATTTAAGACCATGTGAGATACTACATGAAATTCAATGAACTCCTTCCACTAGGAAAAGGCCAATGCTCTCCTTCCATTGGGAAAAGGGGAATCAACTTGCCAAGGTAGATATCCAAAATATGGTAACTTTGCAATTGCATCTTTCATAATATTAGGGCCTACGTGAATCCACTAGCCTACCCTACAAAGGCTCCTATGGTGGCACATAGTTTGGGACATTGAGATTTAGCTTCAAGGGATCATGCCTCAACTAACGGAATGAGTCCCAATCTCTAGTCCTCTCGGTGCTAAGTCATCCCACGAAAACTTTAAAACATATCTCAGAATCATAAGTGGCAATCAATAAGAGCAACTTAAGACTTAGAAATCATTCTTACATATCTTTTAGGACATTTATCATCATACTTATATATTTCATAAACTTAACTTTGAAGCTCTTCATTATGCCCTAATCATAGTCATAAATCATAGAAGGCTTTGTTGAAAACTAGGTGGGCTTTGCTTTTTAAATAGAACTATCATAAATCACATAAATCTTAAGAGAATTTCTCTTTAAAAGGACTATCAAAATTCCCACACTTCATTAACATCAAAACCATCAATAACTCAAAAATATATGTATACTTAGTAAAATAAGCATAGGATATCATGAGTATCATTTAATGACTTAAAACAGCATGAAATTTACATAAACATGCATTGTATCTTAAAAGAACTTAATGAAAAAGTACAGGACTTCAAAAGGGACTTTATGGGTGGAAGGATACCCATAAATAAACTCACATATATTGGAAGAACTAGAGAGAAAGAAACTTATAGACTTTTGGTAAAGGATTTGGAGCCTTAGTTCTTGTCTTGTCTTGACTTGAGAACCCCTTTCTTTCTTTAGGTATTTTGAGAGCGAAGAATGATAGAAATTAGGGATTAAAGGCTGATATAGGTCCCTTTCCTATACCCAAAATGACATAGTTTAGGAATAGGATTATTGGAAATGACCAAATTGTCCCTTATTAAAAATTATCAAATTTGACTTATGAAACCCCGATTATGGGTCATAGGTCAACTTACGGGCCATAAGTCCCTTTGTCTGATTCCACATCTGAAATTCTTGAAATCCAACTTTGCTGGTCCCAAAGCTATGAAATATTTTTACGGGTTGTATCCCTTTCTACGAGACGTCTGATAACTCGTAGTCACCCTTCAACAAACTCCAAATTTCCTTCATGTATAGAGTCTACACACGAAACCACCTACGGGCTATTAGATAACCTACAAGCTGTCACATGGTCTGTGGGTTACACGACACTTGGAAACTTTTTTCCTTTCTTAAAATTCATATTCACAGGCACAACTTATGGGTTGTATGTAAACTTATAGGTCATAAATGCCCTTCGTAAACTAGACCTCAAGTCATTTTTTGCACAATATTTCTACACTCAGGGATCCTAAGCTTTGCCAAGTTATGCAGATTGTAGGTTTTTGATAATGTACGATGGGTCGTGGTTTATTCCATGAGCTATAGATGTATTCGTAGGTCATATCCAGTGAAAGGTTAATTTTCATATGTTAAATGCATTTTATCATATGAGTTGTAACCCATTTGATGGCTCGTATGCTTGTTCATATGTTAAAAGTCAGAAAATATGCTAAGTGTTGAACTGTTATTAGAAAGAGGCTCTCACAGGTCATAAGTCTGGTGATGGGTCATAAAACATGTTCGTTCCTTGAGGATTAGAGTTTTGAAGGTTTGCTGAAAAGTTAACAAACGAAAACCCTTATGGGGTCGTAAGTCAGAAGACGACCTATAGAAGCCGTTCATATGAGGATGATGGCTTTTGTGTAGTGCAGAGTACAAAGGCCAAGTACGAGCCATGATTTCATCTATGACCCATAAACTTGTTCATCTGATTTCCCAATTCTAGTTTTCTTATTTCATTTTAGATTTGGTTTCTACTTATTAAAAATAGGTTTATAGGTTTTGTTTAGAGAGAGCAATCAGAACATGAATAATTCATTATTTGTGATTAGTACTTTGTTCTTGGAGATTACTTTTGATATTATTTTTGGGTTATAAAATCGTAATTTTTATGGAGATTTCAGATTTCTTGTTCTTCAATTCATCATTGTAAGTGTTTAAGCTAATTCATAAGATGATTTCTTCACCTACAATGAACATGAGTAGCTAAATTCATAACTAGGATTGTGGGAACCATGAATAAATAACAAAGTAAACTGTATAATTTGTAATCCTTGGAAAGTGTGCATGCGTGTATTATTTATCCTTTCGCTATGAATGCTTTTGAACGAGTGCACGCGTTAGAAATCGCCTAATTCTTACTTACTGGATCAAAGAGGTAATGAAAGGGATAAGGGATAATTAACAGGATTCGATGTGATTACTCTCATCTAATCAACCTGGATGGATCAAGGGATGGTTGTATTGGGACATAGGTAAGGGTTAGTAATGTAACACCTCGGGGATGGATCAAATCACATAGTGAAATTTTCTTAGCTCCTGGATCAAAGGGTTAGGTGAACATAACTTCCCAGTTCTGTATGCTACACACTATAAAAAGGTTATGATTATCTGGTTAGACTGAGTTAGGACTTCACGGAGAACACACTATCCTAGTTACTTCTCTCACTTATTTCATAACACTTGCACTTGATTGTTTGTTGTATCTTAGGTTTAATTAATGAATTTTCCAACCCCCCCCCCCCAGGAGATAAGTGAATTAATTCATCTCAATTGTTTTAATTACTCCAAAGTCTAGATCTTATTCCTTATGGAATTGACCTTAACTACTATTAGGTTCTATATTTTTATAACGATCGCTTGGAACTTGATTTGGAGGTGTAGCTTACGCGTGATGAAGATTTTGGCACCGTTACTGGGGAACACGACTTTTAGATTTGGTTAAATTAGGGTGATTTGTGAGTTCTTCCTTATTTTACTTGTTTTTGTTATTTTTGCTTTTGTTTTAGTATACAGGTGTAGTGTATGCCCAATACTCAAAGTAGAGGCAATCTCTTGACTCTATTTGATCCAGAGATCTAGAAAACATTATGAAGAATGGTCAGGACAACGTAAATAACACTGCAAATAATATTGCAAACATTAAACTTAATCAGAATGACCAAGCCCCACCAATACTTGAGGATATGAATCCAACACCACAGGATCTACAAGCAACTGCTGATAAATGGAATCAATACCGACTTGATTCGATGATGGTGGATATCACTGGAGCTATTGTGTTACCTTCTTTACGGGATGACACTAGTTTGTTGTTCTGAGTGGGTTACAATAGATGTTGCAAAATAGGGGCTTGTTCACGGGCTTACCATCAAAGGATCCGCATAACCATCTATACAATGTTATATTTGTCTATAAGAGTATAATGGAAAATCAAAATATGTCCATAGATGTTGTTGGGATCCATGTCTTCCCATTATCTCTTATAAGTAAAGAAAAGGTATGGTTATTCGAACTCCCACATAGTTTTGTCACCACATGGGCGAAAGGTAGAATGCCTTTTTTGAGAGGTTCTTTCTTAAGTCAAAGAAGTTGAAGTGAAAATATCAGATCAATAACTTTGAGCAATTACCTTGTGATTCGATTAGCACTATATGAGGATATGATGCAAGATTTGGCCCGGATAAGCACTAATGTGGGGTTGCTGATGAAGAAAAATCAAGAGTGAGTTAATGCAGACAGTCAACAGGCACCTCGTAGACCCATGTATGAAGAGCCATATTATAAGGAGGACACTTGCTTTATGACTAATCAGATGGGGGGTTTCCGGAGCAAGAACCAAGGGTCCAATCAGGACTATTGGAGCCAAGGTTAAGGGAATCAAGGTCAAAACTATAATAAAGATAATGCATATAGGGACAACAATCGAGGTAATTACTATAATAAGAATAGAGGACAAGATAGAGATGATGATTGGGATCACAAAGATGGGTATAGAAATGGTGCATATGTGCTACCACACAATTGTGATTCAAGGGCTAGTAGTTTGCTATTTAGGAGATGTTTGACAAGTTGTTGAAGAAGGCTAACGCGTAGGATGCGACTTTGAAGGGGATGAAAGCTGACATTTTAGATATTAATAAAGAGATTAAATCTTATTTTATGGCTATTAAGCACCTGGAGCAATAATTTAGCCAAATGTCTAATAGTTGAATCAGTGCCATACGGGTATATTTCCAAGCAATACAGTGCAAAATTCGAAGAATGATGGGTAGTGCATGGCAGTGATGACACAAGGTGGTAAGCAGATGATCAACCCACAAATATTGGTAGATAATGTTATGGTTTATAAGGAGACAACAGAGAGTAAGGATGTAGAGACAGAGGATGAAAAAGCCAAGATGGGGTGAGAAATGAAGTGGTGACAACAAAGATGTTGAAACTCATACCTAGGCTTCCACCTCTTTTCCTTTAGAGACTTAAGAAGAAGGAAGAGGAGGGGAAGTTTCAACATTTCATATCCATATTGGGGCTGGTATCTATCAACATTCCCTTTATTGTGGAATTAGAGCGAATGCCTGGGTATGCCAAGTTCATGAAGAATCTAGTGACAAAGAAGAGGACGGTGAGGAAAGATCTCTCTCAAGAGCTTTAACATTGTGGTTCTATTACAACAAGGTCCTTAGTATAGAACAAAGAAGACCCTGACGCATTCACCATACCCTGCACCATTAAAGATGTCAACTTTGCAAAGTCATTATGCGACTTAGGAGCTAGCATCAACTTAATGCCTTTTGCAGTGTTCAAGCAGTTAGGCTTAGGAGCCCCCACATTGACTATAATGCGGTTGTTAATGGTAGACAGAATTGTAAAGAAGCCTGTGAGGATACTCTATGATGTGTTAGTTCGAGTTGAGAATTTTATATTCCCTACAGACTTTGTGATACTTGATTGTTAAGTTGACTTCGACATCCTAATCATCTTGGGAAGACCCTTCCTAGCCACCGATCAAGCACTGGTAGATATGGAGTTGGGTCAAATCAAGTTTAGATTGAATGACGAAGAAGTTGTCTTCGACCTGTGCCAGCCTATGAAAAAACCTGATGATTTGAAAGTTGTCTCTATTATTGAGAGAATTGATGAGGCACAACTAGAGGTACCAATTGAGAAAATACTAGGTGTCAAAACTCTTGAAGCTATGTTAATAAACTTCGAGAGTAATGGTATCCCAGATTATGATAAGATGGTGAAGGCTTTGGGAGCACCTAGTTTCTCTAGGCTCTAAGTCAAGCTTGAGTTAGACTTGAAAAATTGAGAGTTAACACCTACTAGATCATCCATTGAGGAGCCATCAATGTTGGAATTAACGGCTCTTCCTGCCCACCTAAGGTATGTTTTTTATGGTACTAACAATAGTTTACCTATTATTATTGTTGTAGATCTTAATGATAAACAGGTGGAGGCATTGGTTTCGGTACTTAAGCGATTCAAAAGGGCTATTGGGTGGACTATTGCAGATATCATTGGCATCCCACCTAACATACACACTCATAAAATTCAACTTATCAAGCATTATAAGCCTAGCATTGAGCACCAACGACGTCTTAACCCACCAATGCAACAGGTTGTGCACAAAGAAATTATTAAGTAGTTGGATGCAGAGGTGATCTATCTTATTACTGACAGTGAATGGGTGAGTCTGGTCTAGTGTGTTTTAAAAAAGAAAGGTATCACTGTGAATTCTAATGCTAGCAATGGGTTGATTCCCATGAGACTAGTCACAGGTTAGAGGGTTTGCATGGACTATCACAAACTCAATGCATCGATAAAGAAAGATCACTTCTTTATACCATTATTGGACTAGATGTTATTTTTTTTATGGTAATTCAAGCTACAATCATATCTAAATTGCTCTAGAGGACCAACAGAAGACTACATTTACATATCCTTATGGCACTTTTGTATTTAAGAGGATATCATTTGGGTTGTGTAATGCACCAGCCATATTCTAGAGATGCATAATATCCATCTTCTCAGATATGGTGGAGGACACTATTGAGGTGTTCATGGATGACTTTACTGTGGTTGGAGACTCATTCGACGATTGCTTGAGGCATTTGCATGATGTGCTTCAGAGATATAAAGAATGTCAGCTTGTTCTGAATTAGGAAAAGTGTCACTTTATGGTGAAGGAAGGCATTGTGTTAGGACACGGGATCTCCATAAAAGGAATAGAAGTTGATAGAGAAAACGTTGAGGTTATTGAGAAGCTTTATCCACCTATCTCTGTTAAAAGTGTGAAAAGTTTCTTGGAGCACACAGTCTTCTACAGATGGTTCATTAAGGACTTCTCAAAGATAGCACATCCATTGTGCAGGTTTCTTGAGAAATATGCTAAGTTTGTGTTTGATGGTGCATGTCTGAAAGCATTTGAAGGGTTGAAGTAGAGGTTGATATCGGTGCCTATCATAGTTGCTCCAGATTGGTCTCAACCCTTCAAGATGATGTCTTACGCAAGTGGGGTTGAACTTGGTGTGGTGTTATGATAGTATGGGAGAAGATTCTATATCCCATCTATTATGCCAGTAAATCGCTGAACGCTGCACAGAAAAACTACACTATTATTGAGCAGGAATTACTTGCAGTGGTCTTTACGTTCGAGAAATTCAGATCATATCTTTTGGGGACCAAAGTCATTGTATATATTGACCACTTAGCATTGCAGTATTTGATGGGGAAGAAGGACGCAAAACCAAGGTTGATTCGGTAGGTACTTCTTCTTCAAGAGTTTGATTTTAAGGTGATTGACAAAAAAGGGATAGAAAATCAGGTTGCAGACTACCTATTCAGACTTAAAGATGAGGCGATGGCAAAGTTTAATGATGGGGTGGAGATTGATGATTTGTTCCCTAACGAGAGATTATTGGCAGCATATTATGATTTGATACCATGGTTTGCGAACTATGAGAATTACGTAGTTAGTGAAGTTATACGACTACATTTGACTTCTCACCAGCATCATAAGTTTATGTCTGATGTGAAGAAGTTTTTTCTGGGTTGATCCATTTTTGTTTTGTGTCTGTACTGATGGGATTATTCATCGATGTGTTCCTGAGGTGAATATGATGAGCATATTAGAGGTTTGTCATTCATCATTGGTTGGCAGGCATCATAGTGGAGTCAAGACAGCACATAAGATCTTATAGTATGGAAACTATTGGCAAACTATCCACCAAGATTCCCATGACTATGCTAAAGCCTGTGATAAGTGTTAGAGAGAAGGTGGTGTTTCTCAAAACCATGAGATATCACTTAACCCTATTATGGTAATCGAGTTATTTGATATTTGAGGTATAGACTTCATGGGGTCTTTTATCAGTTCTTATAGGAACAAATACATCTTGGTTGTTGTGGACTATGTCTCAAAATGGGTGGAAGTGGTTACGCTTTCCAACAATAAAGGTAAAAGTGTCACGATATTCCTCAAAAGAAATATCTTATCTCGATTTGGCACTCCTCAAGTAATCACCAGCGATGGAGGTTCCCATTTTTGTAATAGGTTGTTCAAAACTCTTCTTGAGAAGTATAGGGTGAAACATAGAGTGGCAACACCTTACCATCCCAAACAAGTGGGCAAGTTGAGGTATTTAATAGGGAGATTAAATAGATTATATCCAAGACTGTGAATGCTAACTAGACAGATTGGTCATGAAGGCTTGATGATGCATTATGGGCATACCGAACAATATTCAAAACTCCCATAGGTATGTATCCTTACCAACTTGTCTTTGGTAAATCTTGTCACTTATCGGTAGAGCTTGAGCACAAGGCGATGTGGGCACTCAAAAAGCTAAATTTAGATTAGAATGAAATGGTTAATGCAAGGTTGAACAAACTCAATAAACTTGATGAGTTTCGTTTAAGGGCATATGACAGTTCAACCCTGTACAAGTAAAGGATGAAGCTGCAACATGATCGTCATATTGAGCAATGTCAGTTCACACTAGGAGACTTGGTTTTGTTGTTCAATTCAAGGTTGAAGTTATTTCCTAAAAAACTCAAGTCCAAATGTTTGGGACCTTTCAAATTTACACACATTTTCAACCATGGGGTTGTTGAGTTGGAGAAGAAATGAATGGTCAAAGAATCAAACCATACTTTGGCAATGCTGAAGAATTTTTGATAGTGGAAGCATGGACGCTTGGTGAAGTATGAGTAACTAAGTAGTCCAAGTCATGTCATGACAATAAATCAGGCACTACTTAGGAGGCAACCTAAGTCACTAAGGAGACCAACCAACAAGTTGAGGGTGGTCAAATACAACCAGACACCGGTGCTTAGGCACCCAGGTATGTCTTTTTTTACCCCAATATTATATTTTGTTATTGCATTGAGGACAATACAAATGATTTTTGATGGGGTGTGGGTAGTTATAAGCCTCGATGAAGTCTGAGTAACCAAGGCCTATATCTATCCTAATTTTTTAGTCTGCGGGGTTTTCTTGCATGTGTTCTTTTTCTAAGGACATTTATTTTCTATTGAACCGGCGCATTTAGGAAGTGTAAGTAGTATTAGTAGAATATTGTACTGATATTTGTGGCATATGTTAGTTTTGTTGAAAAATGATACCCCTCTATTTCTAAGGATGTGCTATTAGGTAGTTTTGATAACAGCCATGTATAATAAATGATTGATAGTGTTCGTTCTGAAAAGTTAAAGCTTAATTATGATTAAAAAAACCATGATTTGAGAGTCTATGTTAACATTGTATTCAATGCCAAGTATGTGTGAGAGTATTGCATGATTTCGATACTGCGATTCAATCTAGAACTTGCCTTATTACTCTGACTGAGACTGTAGGTTAGTTGGTTAGGAAAGGATCTTAGACCATTGTTCATATTAGTCCACTTAGCCTAAATTGACCAACCAAATACATCATTGTAACATCCCTAATTAATAAGTAGGGGCATAGTTGTCTTTTCCCAAAATAGAGTAAAAAAAAAGATTTTAAAGGGCTGAAAGCCCAAAATAATAAGGGGCAGCTTCCAGTTCCTAAACAACAGGAACAACGTGAGGAAAAAAGAGACATCGAGAAAAAGAAAAAAAATAATAAACCTTCGGTTTGAGCAGAAATTAGGGCGAGAACAAGTGAACAGATAGAGATAGCAAAGAAGGTGTAACAATTCGTTGAAAAAGAAGGGTTTCATCAGAGATTTTAGTGGATTAGAGGTAAATATTTCTCCTTTTTCAATCTTTTACTTGGAGCCTTGGTAGTCCTTCACCATCTTTAAAAATTTGAGACCATGATAATTTCTTAGTTTAAGTTATACAACTTGGGTGGTGAAACTTACCAGAAAACTAGCAGTAGGGCCATAAGGTGTAAATTGGGGATAAAAGTAGATGCTTAAATTATGAAAAGCAGACTAAGTACAGTATAAAGATTTAATTGACTTCCATCATGGGTCAATATACTCAAGCAAATCCAGAACCACGTAGCATATTCAAAGAATTTGGTATCTCTAATTTACCTTGAACTAGCTTTAATGAGGAAAGTTACTTGAATTTGTCATGATGTGATTATAGATTGATCGAAGAAGTCGTTCTTATTGCTTGGGTGACGAGTTGGTAATCTAACACGAGTACAGTGAGTTGTAATCTTAACCCAATTTGTGTTTTATAAGTTTCACGATTTTTACATATTTTATAAAGTGAATTGCTACTAAATGATTTGAATTTGCATATGGGACAAGTTCTTTTACTTGATTTGATACCGAAATAGTTATTTGTATTACAAGTATGTTGAAAATTGAGATAATTACTATTATTGAAAAGATTTGATATTTACTTGAGATATAAGTATTTTCACATGTGTTTTTCATCAAGTTTGACATGATACAATTATAAGACTATATTTTTTTCATGTGTTTTCATTAAGTTTGACATGACATGTTTATACGACTGAAATGTCTTGCACTACTTTGAAAAACTTACATGGTTTATAAAGAAAAGTATAAATGGGAGTGGACCTTGATGAATCTCATAGCTAACGGCGGGTTCGTTAGATCTGGTGCACCTTGTATTTTCTGATTACTGATAGAGCCCTCGCTAGTGGGAAGGTAGAACTAGCATTCTGTTACTGATATCCCTCGAGTAGGGATTTACTTAATATGAGATTCACAATTATCGTCTATTCTTTAAGAAGATAGACATACTGATTACATGATTCATTCTTGGAAACCTCCCGAATATGAGTATAATCTGATATGAATGTGCTTACTGAGTTATTTTCAAATGGCTAAGTTGTTTTGCTTATATGAGACAACAAGATTGATTATAGCTATTGATTTTTATTGCAAGAGCATTTATTACGTGATTTTTGACTATTATATTGACATATTTTCTGACTTGTCCCTTATTAAAAATGATTGTAGTTATTATTATTACTCACTGAGCTAGCGTCTCACTCCTCACTATTTTTTTCCTAACAGAGAATACAAGTGTTATTGGCAAAAAGTTAATTAGCAAAAGGTAGCAAGTTGATTCCATAGTGAGCCCCGCTTTTGTTCGTGGGGAAACAAACTTATTCTTTTGTTGTGGACTTCTTTTGAATTCTTAGAGTTGCTCCATAGTCATTTCCTTATTTAGAGTCATGAGTATTCTTTTGTTATTCTAGATGTGTGACTGAGTTTAAGTTTATTCCTATTGTTGGAGTTGAGTTAGTATTATTGCATGGATAATAGATTGGAAATCGATATGGTGACTTGATTTTGAATATCTGGTAGTTATTGTGTTGCTGAATTTTGAGGCAGGTACAATTTTGGATAGACCCAAAAACGGAGGAAACTCTGTCTGATTTTCTGTAGAATTCTAGGAAGGCTTGCTTTGGGATTCTCCCTTTAGCGCCTGTCATGATCCTAAATTGGGTCGTGACAAAGTTGGTATCAAAGCTTAGGTTATTCCTTTTGACTATGGAGCACACGTTAGTAGTAGAATCTCTATTATAGTTATGTTGTTGGCCATTCCTATAATCGTGATTCTGCGAGGATGTGATAGGATGTTTTTTGTCCTTCTTTCTTATTCCTACTTGTGTGTATCATGTTTAGGATAACTAGATGAATCTAACGGTATTTGTTTTCGTTAATTAGATGGCTCGAACTCGATTGTCTAATGATAGGGCTACGACAGGTGGTCCTCAAGCACCTAATAACATCTATGTTAGGCACCCAGCGCCCACAACTAGGGCAAGAAGCGGAGCTCGTAGAGCTAGTCGAGGCTGGGATCGTAGAGCCACCACAGGGAACCACAACACCCCTTCGAGAACCGCAAGGGAGGTCACTCCTGAATTGAGTGCAAGCCCACCTCCTCCATCACAAGATAATGCTACTATGGCAGTACTGACTTCCATGCAGAGAGTTATAGAGGATCTGGTTGATAGAATAGATAGACAGGAGAGGGCGGGTCAGCATACTGTTGTATCATCTCAGACACAGGCATAACCTCGGGCACCCTTACAGGCTTATGCTTTTGGGAATAAAGAAGTATCCTTGCAGGAATATTTGAAGCTGAAATCACCAAAGTTCAGAGGTTCTGACAGTTCAGCTGATCTCAAAGTTTCTTAGATGGAACCTTTAAGGCGTTGCAGGCACTAGGATGTTCTAGTGAGAGAGCTGTGGAGCTTGCGGCGTACAAACTAGAGGACATGGCTAACACGTGGTATG